>JAKUCV010006037.1:0-60389 GCA_028386065.3 Turnera subulata
GTTCAAACCCGGTCGGACCAGTGAACCATGATTCGAGACCTGTTCTGGGTCAGTGCCCGGTCCGGTTCTGATAACATTGAGATTGGGAATCGGGTGCCACTAGACATATGACACTCTATACCTTTTCTTTTGGTATTTTTACCTTTTTCTCTTGAATGACTCTATCTGCTACGAATAAGATTGCTAGAGCAAGGATTCTTTGGGGGCTTGACGTTGAAGGAAAAAATTATGGAAAGGGTGTATTTGAAAAAAGATTTGTGTGTGTATTTAGTTATGCAAAGAAAGAAAAGAATAAGGACTTGCAAAGATCAAAGAACAAAGAAAACACAAAGGACTTAAGGAAGAGAGGAGCACAAATTTTGGTTATTTAGGAAAGCACACATTAATTCATTCACTTAAAGCCTATTTATAAGGTACATAACCGACTCTCTTTTTTGTTTTTACGCTTTACACATTAATATCTAGATATTTTCATAAATTTTTATAGATAACTATTATTAATATCTAGATATTTTCTTAGATTATTCTAGATAAGTATGAAAAGTATCATGATATTTTGGTCTTTGATTAGACCATTCTAGATTACTACAAAATATCATGATCTTTCACAAGATTTTTTTGTAGCAAGTAATCATGTTTTAACACTCCTCCTTGATAAATTCCTAAAGCATCTCTCAGCTTCTCATATCTTTCTTTGGACAATGCTTTTGTCAAAATATCTGCTAGATTATTTTCAGAATTACAATGGACAATACTAACTTATTTGGCTTGCTGCACTTCCCTGATGGAATGAAACTTGATCTCCATGTGCTTTGTCCTGCCATGAAACACTGGATTTTTAGATATTGCTATTGCAGATTGGTTGTCAACCATAATTTCAGTAACTTCTTCTTGATCTTCTTTGAGATCATGAAACATTTTTCGCAACCAGATTGCTCGGTTGACAACATCAGCAGCTGCTACATATTCTGCTTCTGTAGTGGACTGAGCGACAATGTCTTGTTTCCTAGAGTTCCAAGAGAAAACAGCACTACCAAGGGGAAAAAATACTCAGATGTGCTTTTCATATCATCATGAGAACCAACCCAGTCGCTATAAAAAAATCCATGAACTTGATCTCTTGTTTCTGCTGAAACCAAACACCAAAATCAGTAGTGCCTTTGATATATCTTAGCACCCGTTTTGCTGCCTTGAAGTGTGACTCACTAGGAGCATGCATGAATCTAAAAAGTAAGCTAGTAGCAAAAATAATATCTGGTCGGGTTGCTGTGAGGTATAGGAGGCATCCTATCAACCTTCTGTATTGAGAAGCATCAACCTTCTCAAAACCATCCTCCTTGCTTAGCTTTTCATTCAAAGCCAAAGGTGTGTTGACTGACTTGCAATCAAGCATCTTGAACTTCTTAATTTAGAATCTCCAATGCATACTTCCTCTGACTTATGAAGACTCCTCTTCCAGTTTGACATATTTTCATGTAAAGAAAATACGCCATCTCGCCCAAATCAGTCATCTCAAATACTCTACTCATCTCCATTTTGAATTGCATCACAAGCTTTGGATTATTTCCTATGACTAGCAAGTCATCCATATATAAGGACACAATCAACAAATCTGATTTTGTTGTTTTCACATATAGAGTGGCTTCATTTTTACTCTTTTGGAAACTCAATTAGATTAGATACTCATCTATCCTTGTGTACCAGGCTCTAGGAGGTTGTTTCAGGCCATATAAAGCCTTTTTCAGGAGGTAGACTTTCTCTTCACTGCCTTTGACAATGAAACCTTGAGGCTGCTCAACATAAATCTCTTCATCAAGAAATCCATTAAGAAAGGCTAATTTAACATCTAGTTGGAAGATTTTCCAGCCTTTTTGGGCAGCTAAGGCTAAAAAAAGCCTAATTGTATCAAGTCTTGCCACTGGAGCAAATGTTTCAGTAAAATTTATTCCAAACTACTGAGAGTACCCCTTCACAACCAACCTAGCCTTCAGCTTATTCACAGAACCATCTGCATTCAACTTGGTTCTATAAACCCATTTAACTCCAATGACATTTTTGTGACTTGGCCTATCAACCAAACACCAAGTCTGATTCTTTTCCATCATATTCATCTCCTCCTGCATTGCATCTCTCCACCCTGAAATTTAACTTGCTTTTTCAAAAGTTATGGGCTCTAGAACAGCAACATTACATCTCTGATATATATCAGTAAGGGTTCCAGTGCCTCTAACTGACTCTTCTTCTTCTTCCTCCTCATCTTCTTCTTGAGGCTCATCATTACCTTGATTTATTTGCTGAGACAAGACTTGAGAAGGTTGATGATCATCCTTGGAATTTTGCCAATTCTAAGAAGCATTTTCATCAAACTTAACATTCCTACTAACAATAATCTTCTTAGTTTTAGGATTGTAGACTTTGTAACCTCTAGCAACAGAGCTATATCGCACAAAGATTCCAACTTCAGCCTTGTGCTTCAGCTTGTCCCTCTGAACATCAGGTATGTATGTGATACACAACCAAACACCCGCAAGTGCTCCACAGATGATTTAAATCCATTCCAAGCCTCAAATGGAGTTTTATTGTCTAGAGCTTTTGTAGGCAGCCTATTGTCTAGAGTATTCACCGCCTCTGCCCAAAAGCTCTTAGGCATCTGCTTCTCAAACAGGAGACATCTAGCCATCTCCATGACTGTTCTATTTTTTCTTTCACTAACTCCATTTTGTTGAGGAGTATAGCTTACCATGAGCTGATAATAGATGCCAGCATCTTCACAAAACTTGTTAAAATTTTGTGAAGTGTATTCGGTCCCGTTATCTGACCTTAGGACCTTTATACATCAGCCACTCTGATTTTCTACCAAAGCTTTGAATTTTTGAAATATCTCAAACACCTCAAATTTTTGCTTCAAGCAATAAACCCAACACATTCTTGAAAATCATCTATAAAGAGAATAAAGTACCTGCAGCCTCCCAAAGAAGGTACTTTTATTGGTCCACAAACATCTGTATGGACTAATTGTAGTTTTTCTCGGGCTCTCCAATCTTTGTTAATTGGAAATGGAAATTTTGATTGCTTCCCCTGTTGACAGACCTCACAAATAGTAGAGCATTCTCCAATAGCAGGCGTGTTATGTACTAATTCCTTAGTATGAAGATTTTTCAAAGAAGTATAATTGACATGACCTAACCTTTTATGTCAAAGAGAGATCATATCAATTGTGCTTGCATATGAATGACCATTATTGTTCCTCAAATTTAATGAGAAACTTTTATCTTTCATGCCAACAGAAAATATCTTGTTGTTTGCAGCATCATATATAGTGCAGGCATTATCTTTAAATATCAACGAATAATTTTTCTCAAGTAATTGGCCCACACTCAATAAATTCTGATCAAGCTTGGGAACATATAAAACTTCAGAAATGAATTTGGTACCTGATGGAGTCAAAACTGTAACGGTACCTCTGCCTTTAACGTCGATGTAGTCTCCATTCCCAATCTTGACCTTTGAGAGATAAGACTCATCCAAGACTGAAAAAGCATCAATCTTCTGAGTCATGTGGTGTGTGCAACCA
Source organism: Turnera subulata (assembly GCA_028386065.3). Taxonomy (NCBI): domain Eukaryota; kingdom Viridiplantae; phylum Streptophyta; class Magnoliopsida; order Malpighiales; family Passifloraceae; genus Turnera; species Turnera subulata. The sequence goes on from JAKUCV010006037.1 coordinate 3,575, forward strand.
CTGTTAATAAGCCAATCACTGCTTCATGTTGTTGTATAACATAATGCAACAAACAATTGTTCTCCTTGTGCTTCATCTTGCTGGTTTTCTACGCGTTGAGCCTGCTGATCCTGCTGCTGCTTCTTTAGTTGGCATACTTTATCAACATGGCATGTTTTTTTGCAATTTTTGTAATGTGCATCAGGTCTGAACCAACAATATTTCTCTGAATGATTTATTTTCTTGCAGAAAGAACAAGCTGGAAATTATTTTTTCTGACCAAATTTGGTGTCGTCATTGTACTTCTTCTACTTTCTCTTCTTCTCCGCAGCTTGCTTTTGATTGTTGGTGCTGAACTGATGCTTGTTTTTATGTTTAACATTCATAGCTCCCTCTGCTTGGATTCCCTACGTGAGTGCTCTCCTTTGTTCTTGAGCTTGTAAAAAATGAACAAGCTCTTATAACGTTATTTCAGACAGATCTTTTGATTCTTCCTGTGAATAGATTTTTGATTCAAACCTCTCTGGAAGACTCACCAATACCTTCTCAACTACCCTCTTGTCTGGGAGATCTTCTCCCAAAAGTCTGATTTGGTTGATAATCTTCATCAACCTATCAGCAAATTCTTTGAGTGACTTAGCCTCCTCCATCCTCAAAAGCTCAAATTTGTGTCTGAGATTGAGGACTTGCATCTGCCTTGATTTTTGGCTTCCCAAAAATTCCACCTTCAACTTATCCCAAGCTTCTTTGGCAGTTTGACATGCCATAATTCTTGTAAAAATTTCTTCGGACACCAACGAAAAAATTGCAGACAAAGCTTGATAACCTTTTGTAATTTCTTTGTTGTGTTGCTTGATTTGATTTATAGTGGCTTCTTCTGAGAGTAGAGTTGGATTTACACCAACATTAACAACCTCCCATAAGCCATAAACTTGAAGATAAGCCTTCATCTTCACAGCCCAAGTTTAGAAATTTTCACCAGTAAACACAGGTGGTGTTGGTACTGTGAAATTTCTTGACATCATTGAAGGATTGAGAAGTTGGGGAAGGCTGAATTTATAGGTATTGTGTTTTGGGGTTTATGGTCCCTTAAGAACAAGGGTGCTCTACTACCAGTTGAAGAAAAAAATTATGAAAAGGGTGTATTTGAGAAAGGTTTGTGTGAGTATTTAGTTATGCAAAGAAAGAAAAGAATTAGGACTTGCAAAGAACAAAGGAAAAACAAAGGACTTAAGGAAGAGATGAGCACACGTTTTGGTTATTGGGGAAAGCACACATTAATTCATTCACTTAAAGCCTATTTATAAGGTACATAACCGACTTTTTTTTGTTTTAATGCTTTACACATTAATATCTAGATATTTTCATAAATTTTTGTAGATAACTATTATTAATATCTAGATATTTTCTTAAATTATTCTAAATAATTATGTAAAGTATCATGATATTTTGGTCTTTGATTAGACCATTCTAGATTACTACAAAATATCATCATCTTTTACAAGATTTTTTTGTAGCAAGTAATCTGTTTCAAGGCTAGTGTTATACGTGAGAAATATACAGGTATTGGGGATGGCTGCAGATGCAATGCAAGTTCCAGCATGATCCTTGGCTTGATAGTATGGCCCACAAATCATCCTTTCCTGGGTTTGTTTGCTTTGGCGTCTGCTAGTGGAGATTTTTTTTGTAAGCTAAACAGTGATACTTATTATTATTCTTGTAGAACCAATATATACAATAGCATCAAAAAAAAAACAATATATACAAGGTTAGAAAATCAAGACCATAGAGTCTGAGCATGCATATTTAAGAAAACAATTACAACAGCAGAAACTCTAAGAAGCATGTATAAGCAGCAGGCTAATGTACAAGGTGACCCGAAAGGAGGCTCCAGCACCAGTAAATCGCGATGATAAGGACCCTTCCAATTTTTGACGGTTTCAGCATTTGAGATGATGCAGGGGACGCTAAAGGGAATTGTGGCTGCAGTGACTTAATCCATAGAGTTGTATGAAGCAATATGATGTCCACGATCCTCTCCAAGTCAGCCATATAAACAGCAAAGTAGCAACAGCAACAATCCTCCACAGGCACCTATATATTACAGCGAGAAGGTGATAAAAAGGCCCAATGAAGAAGCAGAACCTCAATGGAGGTGGTGACACCTAATCAATACCCCACCAGTTGCAAACTTTAAACCACAACCGCCTAGAGACATGGCAAATGAGGAGAATGTGGTCCCTAGACTCATGGTGAATCAAACAGAACAGACGGATAGAGTCAGCAAGGGATATTATACCTCCATACTGCAGAGCATCCCTGGTCGGGATGCCATTATTAAGAGCTAACCAAAGCCAGCACTCAACTTTGAAAGGGGCTACAAACAGCCAAAAGAATGGTTAGTTTGCTCCTTAGGACATCCTGCCGAGTGTTGAAGAATTCTCTGCACTTGCTTACTGTATATTCACCTTTACAATCCTGACACCAGACCCATTCATAACGGAGTTGCTACTGACAATACTGCCCTGTTTGAGCTTATTCTTCACTGAACTTGTTTGTGGATACTAGAAACATTCAAGCTTTCCTTATACGGTGTATGATTTACATTAGAGGTGGCAAAATGGGTTGGGTACCCAATGGGTTACCCATTTAACCCATAGATAAATGGGTAATGGGTATAAATGGGTCAGTATAATTTTATATGGGTCTAATTGGATAATTTATCCATTTAACCCATAAAATAGTGGGTTTATATGGGTTGGGTAATGGATATCCATGAACCCATATATTAATAATCTAATTCAATTATCCACATGGGCCAAGATGGGCCCAATCCATTTGGGCCTAATTGGGCCTATTGGGCCCATCTCGGCCCAACCAATATGGGCCCGATTTTGCTCGGGTGGGCCTATTTGGGCCCGTCCCGGCCCGCCCCATATGGGCCTAGTTGGGCCAGATGTGGGCCTATATGGGCCCAATGTGGGCCTAGTTGGGCCCAACATAGTCTAAACCATACAGACCTAGTTGGGCTCATATGGGCCAATTTAAACCAGACCGAGCACATCTCGTTCGCGCCTAGTTAGGCTCGTATTGGCTATGCCGGGTTAATAACTAGGTCGGATTAATATTCATAAAGTTAAAAAATTTATGATACAAATTTTAAAAAAATATATTAAGTCTTAATATTATATGAGTAAATAGGTACACCCACAATAAATGGGTCTAAATGGATAAATGGGTAACCCACATTAAATGGGTTTAAATGGATTTGGGTATCCATTTAAATTTTTTAATGGGTCATAAATGGATAAATGGATATAAATGGGTATGACCCATTATGACCCAACCCATGGGTACCCATGGACACCCATTTTGCCACCCCTAAATTTACATACATCAGCTCAGTCGGGGAATGGTAGTCCCTGCTCCCTAAAATTGTTTTCTGAGCTTTGAATTTCTTGTTACAACCTCTGCCTTCTGGCCTTTCTCTATGTGATTTACATAGGAACTAGAAACCTCCTGCATGTCTATCACTCTTTGCCAATGGAGAGAACAATATGTATATATGGTTGTTTTGGTGCAAAGCAATCCTATATATAAAAAAGCATAACCAACTTAAAATTTTGAAACTTCAAATGTCTTATGGGAAAGACGAATGAGTAAAAAATTGTCTTTATTTGATAGCAGTGATCAACTAGTGAGATACCCGCGCTTTGCTGCGGGTTTCTTAGCTTCCTTCCATATTTGTTTTAGCTAATTTATAATGCATTAAAGAAATCAACAGAATATCCTAGCTAGCAAGGTGAAGCCATTTGTACCACTCAAGGATTCTTTTTTTTTTTGTCTGCAAGCATGACATGCATACATGTAAAGCCATGAGAAAAGAAGGTAAACATGAGGGAAGATAGGTTAGAGATGATCTTGACACAAACTGAATAAGTTTGGGTTTTTTTGCAAGCCACGGTAAAAGGTTCCAAGCTCAAGTTTCTCCAAGCTTTGTTTTTTTTTTTTCTTTTTTCAGAAGATAGGTTCCCTTGAGCTTAAAAAAATGGTTGCATGCGATTGTCTAGTAGTTATATGTTACCTAAAACCTAATAAACTTTAGGAAAAGATTAATTACAAATTTATAATCATATGAGTTCATACAGATCCTATCTACATTGAACAATAGTTATCAAAAAAACCAAATATTTTTTTAAGTTTATATTATGTTTAAAAATCCATAAGCTTTGATATTAATTTTGCCAAAAAAAGGAAGAAATTGGCAAATATCAAAACTGCTGACTTGCCTGCACCAAAACCTAGTATAATTTACCTATTTTCTCTTCAATTGAGTTTTCTTTTTCCTGTGTTTGGAACTAGAATTTGTGAATTGTGAACCCAATTTGGTGGTTGCAAACAGCAGAGGGAAGGAAACCATATATTTGAATCGTAATGATCAGGGAAAGGATTATTGGGAAGATAGACAATGCAGTTGTTCTTGTACTCTAGGAAATCTTTTGCCACAATGGAAAACGAGGATTTTAACGTAACAAAGAGCAATCGTTCCCTCAATCCACCATCTCGCCGTGGCTTAACCCATTGGCCCTTCACTTTGTCCAGCTTAAGAATGCGCACCAAACCCTTCTCAAATTCTCTAAACACCAAAACTAAATGCCCCAAAGATTCCACCAAAAAATAGTCACCCTCCCGGCCACCTTCCAGAAACGTTGTCGGATCTCGGTGTTGGTCCCGACGGGCACTATCTTGCGGAATAATGATCAACAATAAGATAAATGGCACACAAGAATTTAACGTGGTTCACCCAAAATTTATTGGGCTACATCCACAATCACCATCCCCAAAACTTCCACTATAAAAATAGTAAGCTTACAAAGAGAGACTTTCCTAAAATTATAGGGGTATAACAAAACTTAGAGTCTACCCAAAAATAATGTCCCATAAGGTGTTTCCCAAGTGTTTCCCAAAAATACCCCAAAAGTATTTTTTCCACTATTTTGACACTCACTAATTTTAAGAGGGGATAAGAAAAATATTAACAAATATTTTTTTTCCTCACTACCACTCTCCCTCCCTCTCAATTCTCTCTTCTCTCTATCTTTTTTTTCACAATTTTTAGTGAAGAAAATGGGATGCTTTGATACTGGATTCACAAGCCTATTTATAGGCTTACTTGCCGCGTCCAAACCGTGTTAGGCGAGCTGTAGCCACAACTTTTGAAAAATTTATTTTCAAAAGTTGCGGCACCGATTTTTGACCTTCTTCTTTTTTTTATTTTTCAAAGCTGTGGGCCCCACCCATGTGGAGGAAACCCTCCAGCTTTATAATTCTCCCCCCCTTCCGACTACATGGGGGGATCCACCATCCCGGAGGCTTCTCGGCAAAATTCAAACTTCTCTCTTGAAAGTGTCTTTGTTAGCATATCAGATCCATTCTCATCTGTATGGATATTTTCGAGTTGTAACATCTTCTTCTCGAGCACATCCTTGATCCAATTATATCTCACATTGATATATTTTGATCTGGAATGGAAAGAGACATTCTTCGCAAGATGAATAGCACTCTGACTATCACAAAACAATTGATAACTGTCTTGCGAGAATCCAAGTTCTGTTAAGAACTTCTTCATCCACAACAACTCCGTGTATGCTTCCGTTGCTGCAATAAACTCAGCTTCTGTCGTTGACGATGCAACACACTTCTGTAGCCTTTACTGCTATGACACAGCTCCCCCTGAAAAATTAATCAGGTATCCTGATGTAGATTTTCTGGAACTAACATCACCAGCCATATCTGCATCGGTGTATCCAACCAGCACTGGTTTATCTTCTCCATAACATAAGCATATTTTGGAGGTTCCTCGTAGATACCTGACAATCCACATGACAGCATTCCAATGCTCTTTACCAGGATTAGAAAGGTATCGTCTCACCATTCTGACTGCGTGAGCAATATCTAGTTAGGTACATACCATGGCATACATCAAGCTTCCCACTGCCAAGGCATATGGAATCCGCTCCATCTCTTTCTTTTCCTCATCCGTAGATGGACTCTGCTCAGGACTCAATCTAAAGTAGTTAGCAAGAGGACAACTAACTACTTTATCCTTCTCCATGTTGAATCTCTGAAGCACTTTCTCAATGTACTTCTTCTGAGACAACCATATCTTCTTCGCCTGTCGGTCTAGAATAATTCTCATCCCGAAAATTTGTTTTGCTGGCCCCAAGTCTTTCATGGCAAAAAACTTGCTAAACTGTGCTTTCAAGCCGTTGATTCTGGAAATATTCTGGCCAACAATCAGCATATCATCCACATAGAGCAATAGGATGATGAAGTCATCGAAAGAAAATTTCAGAACAAATACACAGTGGTCTGAAAAACTCTTCTTGTATCTGTTGCCCCATCACAGACTCAAACTCCTTATACCACTATCTTGGGGCTTGTTTTAAGCCGTAAAGGCTCTTCCTCAATCTGCAAATATAGTCTCCTTTTCCTATCCGCTGGAAACCCTATGGCTGCTCCATGTATATTTCTTCTTCCAGATCACCATGTAGGAAGGCTGTCTTGACATCCATCTGTTCAACCTCCAGGTTGAGACTTGCAGCGAATCCCAGCACCGTGCGGATTGAGTTCATCTTCACCACTGGTGAGAAAATTTCATCAAAGTCTATACATTTCCTTTGACTGAAACCTTTGACAACCAATCTTGCTTTGAATCTGGGAAGTGGACTGTGCTCCTCGTGCTTGATCCTTAACACCGACTTTTTTTTCAAAGCTCTCTTACCTTTAGGCAGCTTCACCAGCTCAAATGTTTTATTCTCATGCAAGGACTTCATCTCTTCTGGCATGGCTTGAACCCACTTCTCTTTATGCTCATCACTAATAGCTTCATCATAGCTTTCTGGTTCTCCCCCATCATTGAGCAACAAATAATCACTTGGAGAATATCTAGTAGAGCGTTGCACAACTCTGCCAGACCTTGTGTGATTAGGAGAGCTACTTGACGGCTGAGGATGGTCATCACTAGCTACATCATCATCAGCTGCATCATCATTGCCATCATCCTTAATAGCATCTGCTGGCTCATCTTCAGCAGGATCATCTAGAATTTCAGGATGAATATCCTGAACATCATCTCCAACTTGTCTCAGTATCTCTGTTGGAGGTAACTGAAACTCCTCTAGAGCAACACTAGGCTTCTCTGCTTTGTCAATGTCATCTATGGTTTGATCCTCTATAATGACAACATCTCGACTTCTGATAAGCTTCTTCTCCACCGGATCATAGAACCTATAGCCAAGCATGTCTTGGCCATAACCGTTGAATACACACTGCCTCGTCTTGGCATCCAGTTTGCTTCTTTCATCCTTTGGAATGAGGACGTGAGCTTTGCACCCAAATACTCGTAAGTGATCATAGAATATGTCCCTACCTGACCACACCTTCTCTGGAGCTTCATACTGAAGAGGAACACAGGGTGAATGGTTCAGCACATAAGCCGCTGTAAGCAGTGCTTCGCCCAAAAAAACCTGTGGTAACTTTGAATGTGAGAGTAAGCATCTGGTTCTCTCAATCAAAGTTTTGTTCATCCTCTCAGTTAAGCCATTCAACTGTGGAGTTTTGGGTGGAGTAAACTGATGCCGAATACCATGCTCTTTGCAATAAATATCAAATGGACCTGTGTACTCACCACCAATATATGTTCGGATACACTTCAGCTTCTTTCCTGTCTCTCTTTCCACCATAGTAAGGAACTGCTTGAAGACTGATAACACTTGTTCTTTTGACTTCAATATGTAAACCCAAGTCTTCCGTGAATGATCATCAATGAATGTCACGAAATACCGGGCACCACCAAGGGACTTGTTAAAAGGCCCACATAGATTAGAGTGTACCAGTTCTAGCACATCTTTCTTTCTAGAAGGAGAAAAGCTCTTAAAAGAAACTCTATTTTGCTTACCAGCTAGGCAATGACTGCACTTCTTCAGCTGGATTTGATTTAATCCTTACAGAACATTCTTGTTAGCAAGCTTCACCATTGACTTCTCGCCCATGTGCCCAAGGCGTCTATGCCATAACTGGAACTTGTCTTCATTTTCCGCAACATTAGTCAATTTTGAGGAATTCACGCATGGGTCACATACAACCTTGACAATTTTGTTCCTCGTGCCACCACCAGCGAGCCTTTGATGAGCTTCCATCTACCAATGTAGAAGGTATTACAAAAACCTTCCTCGTTGAGCTTATCAGTAGAGAATAGATTCAGGCGCATATCAGGAACATGCTTGACATCTCTCAGAAGCAGCTTCATCCTGTTCGTGGTCTCTAGGCAAACATCTCCTTTGCCGACAACCATCGAGGATTTATCGTTTCCCATTCTTACTGTCCCAAAATTACCAGGAGTGTAAGATGAGAAGAGTTCTATTCATGGTGTTGCAAGAATAGTAGCACCACTATCAACTACCCAGCTTGTCTCCTGGATAGTAAGGTTAATGATGTCATCATCACAGATAATCATCACTGCTTTCTTCTTTCCTCACATCCTTGTCTTTGTTCTTCTTCTGATCTTTCTTGAACTCTCGGCAAAATCTCTTGATGTGGCCCTTCTTCTTGCAGTAATGGCACTCAACATTTGCAAATTTGTTGGATTTTCCTCTGCTCTTGTCTTTGCTATTTTGACCTCTATTCTGGCTCCTCCCCCTCATCACTGTGGCCAAGACTTCTGACTGTGAAGAAGATGAGCCTTGTGATCTCCGTCTCATTTCTTCATTCAGGATGCCACTTTTGACGGTCGCTATACTGACTACACCGTTAGGTGCAGAATTTGTGATTGACACCTTTAAGGTTTCCCATGAATCTCGGAGTGTTGCCAGAACCATAAGAGCAAGTACCTCATCGTCGAACTTTATGCCCATGCCAGAAAATTGGTCCACGATCCCTTGTATCTCATTAAGGTGATCTGCAACCATTTTGCCTTCCTGGTATTTTACTTGCACCAACTTCGTCAAGTAAAACATCTTGTTGTTCCCTGTCTTTGAGGCATATAATTCTTCGAGCTTCTCCCACAGTGTTCTAGCATGCTCAATGCCAGAAATATGGTTGTAAACATTATTCTCAACAAATTGCCGTATATATCCGCAGACTTGGACGTGTTCAAACTCCCACTCCTCGTCTGACTTATCTTCAGGTTTTACCAGGTTAAATACTGGTAAATGCATCTTCGTCACGAATAGGAGATCCTTCATTTTGTTTCTCCATAAGTGGTACTTTGTGCCATCAAGGGTGATCATCTTGTTTATCCTCGCCTCCATTTTTCGATCAAGAATTTTAACAGCCTTCTTTGATAAAAAATTCTTTCGGCGGTGAATAGTACCGTTTACATGAACAGTACTGTATACGTGAATAGTACTGGACAAGTAGTGAATTTAACTGATTCGATAATTCCCAGGAAAGATGGCCTAGCCAATCTCCTTAGATAGAATTATCATTCCAAGATAAATTCCCAGGAAAGACTGGAGGAACAAAGGTTCACTTAAAACCCAGTCTCTTAGACAGGACTCACTTGCACAGTGTATTAATTCACAACCTATACCCGACAAAGCATGAACCTTCAGCTCCGCCACCAGTTATTGGTCCCGACGGCACTATCTTGCGGAATAATGATCAACAATAAAATAAATGGCACACAAGAATTTAACGTGGTTCACCCAAAAATTATTGGGCTACGTTCACAATCACTATCCCCAAAACTTTCACTATAAAAATAATAAGCTTACAAAGAGAGACTTCTCTAAAATTATAGGGGTATAACAAAACCTAGAGTCTACCCAAAAATAGTGTCCCACAAAGTGTTTCCCAAAAATACCCCAAAAGTATTTTTTTCACTATTTTGACACTCTCTAATTTTAAGAGGGGATAAGAAAAATATTAACAAATATTTTTCTTCCTCACTACCACTCTCCTCCCTCTCAATTCTCTCTTCTCTCTATCTATCTTTCACAATTTTCTGTGAAGAAAATGCGATGCTTTGATACTGGATTATAGGCTTACTTACCGCGTCCAAACCGTGTTAGGCGAGTTGTAGCCACAATTTTTGAAAAATTTATTTTCAAAAGTTACGACAGCGATTTTTGACCTTCTTCTTTTTTTTTTAATTTTCAAAGCTGTGGACCCCATCCATGTGGAGGAAACCCACCAGCTTTACACTCGGCTAATCTCCTTCACTCTATCTGGTTTGGTTGCATCAATGGCTACAACGTGCCTTCCGCTCCAAGCACCCAAAGCATAAAATTTCTCATTGAAGTATACAACACGTTCATACACATATTTGTCTAATCTGATAATACACATGAAACTATTATGTAGTCTTCCCCTGTATTACCTTTCCATCTTTAAGTCTTTAAAATCCCTGTATTAGCTTCGGTTTTCTCTTTCTTTTTGTAGCACTTACTGTTTCTTTTCCTTTCTATGTATTCTTTTCTTATTCCTTTTGACCCGTTCTGGTTTCAACTCTCAACTATACGTACCGCATTTAAAGACCCAACAACCACCATCATCCGTTTATTCAATTGCATGTCACCTCCCAAGAAATCTTTTTGACTTTACAAATCCAGACTCTGCAAAACTGTTGGTTATCAACAAATCTTGTCCTTGGCAAACTGATATATCAATAATGGGCCATGTTATCAAATTGCACTGTACTGTTGCGGAATATCCAAATGAACACTGACAAGAACAGTAGTCTATTTAGACTATTTATACAGAAATACAGTGCTTTTATATGTCACAAGGATGTAAAAGCAGCGGGGAGGCAAAAATCCTAGCTTCCTGACCTACATTTTAGTCGCCAACAAAGTCTTCAGTTAGTCTGTTTTCTCTTTTTCTGTCTGATAACATTTCAGTAAGTCTGACGTACTGTAACCCACAAAAAAGCAAACTACTGCTTCATCAAGTAACCTACAGAAACATATAGAAAGACAAAACAATATATGTAGGAGAACAAAAGCAGAATGTAGTGTTTACATCCATTGCCAAGAGAGTATATTCACGAGTGCAAACACTGTGAGGATTTGTTTTACTAATAAGTTTTTGCAGGTATAATCATCATGTCAAAGGTATCTAGTAGCATTGGAGGGAAACCGAATATGTCTTCAATTGCATATGGAAGAAACTTTGTAATCTAAAGCTACACTACATAATCAAAAGAGCAGAAAAATTGTGTTCTGATTTGAATTCTAGAGGATTTTACTGTATATCTAACTTAAGACACCAAAGCAGTAATACTAGTGATCAATCTCCAAATTAAAAAAAAAAAAAAAAGAGCAGAAAGGAAAAGAACATAGTTGTTCACTCACAAATGTTGCTGCAATTTCGGAATTCAGTGAACACGAGGATTTCTTCTCTTCTTACTACGTACTACTCCTGCACATAGGAGGTGCAAGGATTTTTTGACCCAATTTGGCGGCTGCCAACAGCAGTGGAAAGGAAACCCTGTATCTGAATCGTAATGTTCAGGGAAAGGATTATTTGGAAAATAGACAACCCAGGTGTCCTTGTACTCTGGGAAATCTTTAGCCACAATGGAAAACGAGGATTTCTCCGTAACAAAGAGTAGTCGTTCCCTCAATCCATCATCTCGTGGTGGGTCAATCCATTTGCCCTTCTCCACATCCAGCATAAAGAAGCCCACAGAAATCTCAACATCATCTTGAAACACCAAAAATAAATGCCCCAAAGATTTCACCAAAATAGACTCATCGTTCCAACAATTCCTCATAAACCTTGTTCGTTCTAGGCTAATCTTCTTCACGCTGTCTGGTTTGGTTTCATCAATGGCTGCAACCCTTTCGCTATAATCTAAAGCATAAAATTTATCATTGAGGTGCACAACACTGCAAAACCAATAATCGTCTAATCCGATGATAGTCCATCTGTCATCTCCCATCCTCCACATCGCCAGCTTCCCAAAAGGTGCCGCCACCTTCCCAAAAGGTGCCGCCACCATCACTGTAAAACCAAAACCATCATCATCACCACCATTACTCTTCTTGCGAAAACTGGAACTGACGGCAACTCGTCTTGTTTGGAGATCGTAACCATCAGCTGCCTCGAGGTAATAATCAAGATAAATCTCCTTCACACTAAAATCCCGAGTGTCCAACAAATATTTAGTTTTTAGTTTTGGATAGTTCAATGCATCCAGGGGAGTCACATTACCCTCTTCTGATTTGGATTTGGAGGGTCGGGTTCTCAAGAGCAAGGGCGTGGTGCTCGAGAGGTCGTGAACGGGTTGGACAGAATAAACAGTCAACTCTTTGAGTACATATTGGTAAGAATGGTCGCCACAATCGACAAGTGGAGGGAGGGTGAGTGATGGGACTACGGGAGGAAGGGGAGTGGAAGATCGCCATGGGCTGCAAACCGCCCTGAAACGGAGGATATCGAGGTAGCTATTCTGGAAGAAATTCCCGATCTTCTCCACGAGATCTATTGGAAGATCGGTCCAGCAGCTTTTCTTGTTCTTTGTGGTTGGAGCCATGGAAGAGGTTTCTACACTTACTAGGGTTTCTTTCAAGGGTTTGACAAATACTTGGTAAGCCAGGCGGTGGGGAGATTATGGGTCATCAGTGATCGGGAAATTTGTGGTCCTTGTTATGGGAATTTTGTATTGTCCAATTCCTCGAGGTTTTTATAATTGGCTAAAAGGTTATTTGTAAAAAAGGATTTAAAAAGTTCAACTAATGGAGTGTATAGCAGTGCTAGTTGATCTACGAAAGCTAAAAATTGCCTCCAGTTGAATAGAACTATAGTCCTCAATTTTTTCCTTTTCAGGTTCCCTTCACCAGTTTTGTTTTGGTTAATTCATTCACTTGTTCTTTAAATTTTTTTAAAGGTCAGAGAAAGTTTAATTACAATATGCATTAGTTATGGTAAAACAATCTGCAGTTGTAATATTTCTTGTAATATTTCTTGCTTACAGTAACTCATATGACTTGTTACTTTAATCTATCATAGCAGTTTTCTCTTACGTTTTGTGTGTCTAAGAAAAAGACCCTTAACAGACCCAAAAAAACACTACTGTAAAGCGATCGTGGTTATTTCTCATAATCAATCAAGCACTCAACGAAAAAGAAAAGAAAAACACAAGAATTTAACGAGGTTCGGCTAATGATGCCTACATCCTCGGACAAGGACAAAGAGGGTTTTCCCACTATGATGAATGATAGTACAATACGGAACCTGTTTACAGTCTCTGAATGTAAACCTGCACTTTCGACAACTTAACAGTTGGGCCATAATAATAACAAGTTCATAAACCCAAACCATAAACTAGGTCAACTAGAATTCATGGCAACAAAAAAAAAAAAAATCTTCCCCTTCACTTGAATTCTCTTCATATACCTGGAAAAAAAGCAACCCTCTGCCTTGTCACAGCCCTTATGGGCATTACTGCGTACCGCGTACACCAACCAAGTCTAGGCAATGCCTAAACTTGCTAACTGAAACTGTCTTTGTCATCATATCTGCTGGATTATCATATGTAGATACTTTCTTCACATCAACAACACCATGTGATATAATGTCCTGAATAAAGTGAAGTTTGACATCTATATGCGTTGTTCGCTCATAATACATCCGGTTCTTAATAAGATGGATAGCACTTTGATTGTCACATAACACTGCAGTTTTCTTCTGTGTCAACCCCAGATCACTTTTTTTTTTTTGATAATAATCGAGTATTATGATTGATATGTTAAAACAGGAGAACAAATAATTACATGGAAGTCTAGCCAGCAAGCCGATGGCTAGGCTAAACAGAATAAACAGCAACCCCAGATCACTTACTAGACCTTGTAACCAAATAGCTTCTTTTACTGCTTCAGCAATGGCCATATACTCTACCTCTGTAGTAGACAACGCAACAACAGCTTGCAAAGTTGTTTCCAACTGATAGCACTACCAGAAAGACCAAAGACATAAGCAGTCAAAGACCTTCTCTTATCTATATCCCGTGCATAGTCTGAATCAAAATAGCCAACAACTGAATTCATTAACTTGGCTTTGTCAAACGTCAAACCAACACTAGCAATACATTTTAAGTATCTCAAAATCCACTTCATTGCTTGCCAATGTTCCTTTCCCAGATACGCCATATATCTACTCACAACACTAAGAGCATGTGAAATGTCAGGACGAGTGCATACAACAACATACATGATGCTACCTACAACACTTGATTATGGAACAAGAGACATTTCTTCCATCTCCTCGTCCGTCTTTGCTGACATGTCTGTAGACAACTTGAAATGTGTAGTAAATAGAATAGACACAGGTTTAGCACTTGCTAAATTAAACCTTTGGAGAACTTTCTCAACATAGGACTGTTGACTAAGCATAAGCTTCCCAACACTTCTATTCCTTGTGATTTCCATTCCAAAAATCTTCCTTCTGCACCCAAATCCTTCATCTCAAACTCTTCACCAAGCTGTTTTTTTCAATACGATAATCTCTGACATACTCCAAGCAGCAATGAGCATGTCATCCACATACAACAACAAATACACCAAAGAATCATCTGCAAGCTTCTTATGTTACACACAACTATCATATGCACTTCGAGTAAAGCCACTATGAACCATGAATATATCAAATCTCTACCACTGTCTAGGAGACTATTTCAAATCATATAAGGACTTCTTAAGTAAGCAAACATGGTCATCCATACCTGGAGTGATGAATCTCTCAGGTTGACGCATATAAATTCGCTCCTCCAACTCACCATGCAAGAATGCAGTTTTTACATCTAACTCCTCTAGCTCTAAGTCATGAAGAGCCACCATAGCTAATAAGCCCCTAATAGAGCTGTGTTCCATAGCTAATAAGCCCCTAATAGAGCTGTGTTTTACCATTGGAGAAAATACTTCATTGCAGTCTGTCCCCTCCCTTTGTGTGAAACCTTTAGCTACTAACCTTGCCTTGTTTCAAGGTGCTTCAACCCTTAGATTTCCCTTTTTCCTCTTGAAAATCCACTTGCAGCCTACTACCTAATGTCCTTTCAGCAATGGAACAAGCTTCCATGTCTGATTCTTGTAAAGAGACTCAATCTCTTCACTCATAGCACCAATCCGTTGATCAGCATCCGAGCTAGAATAGCTTCTTTATAGTTATTAGGCTCCTGCACATCAATTGTTTCTGCAACTGACAATGCAAATTATACAAGGTTTGCATAACCAACAAGATTTGGCTCAGCAACATTCGTATACTTAGCTGGTACTTTCGTTTGCCTCTTGGATCTACCTGTGGCAATATTATACATTTGCTGTTGCTGTACAGGTGCGTCATAAACAGCAAGATTTTGCACCTCCTCTACAACTGTATTACAAGGCTGAGCCTGTGGAATATCAATCTCAAGCTCAATTTGTTCTCTAACACCACGGTCTGTTTCTACTATTGTCTTCTCCTTTTGACCATCCAGTGCAACAGATTCATTAAATTTTACATCCCTGCTAAGAATCATACCTGGAGACTTGGTATATGTACACCACAGTTTGTAACCCTTTACTCCAGATGCATATCTTAGAAATATGCATTTCTTTGCCCTCGGCTGAAGTTTACCATCCCTCACATGAGCATATGCAGGACAACCAAACACACTTAAATTAGAGTATTCAGCAGAAGAACCAGACCATACCTCAAAAGGAGTATTCAACTCAATAGCTGTCGGTGGAGACCTGTTAACCAAATAGCCAGCTGTATTGGTAGCTTCAGCGCAAAAATTTTTGCTCACACCTGAATATGTGAGCATGCTTTGTGCCCTGTCACAAGGCATCCTGTTCATACATTCTGCAACACCATTATGCAGTTGTGTTCCTGCACAAGTGCGGTGCCTCACTATTCCCTCTTTGTTGCAGAAATTGTTGAACACACTATTGCAAAATTCCAACCCATTGCCAGTACGAAGATGCTTAACTTTTCCTTCTGTCTGTCTTTCTACCATTGTCTTTCACTTAACAAAATTTGGAAATACTTCATTTTTTTTTCTTCAAAAAATACACCCACACCATCCTAGAACAATCATCAATCAAAGTCATAAAATACCTGGTACCATTCTTAGAAGGAACTCTATTCGGACCCCACAAGTCAGAATGTATCTAATCTAACTTGTCCTTGGTCTTGTGTTCTGCCTTCTTGCTGAATTTTACCCTAGATTTTTTACCAAACACACAGTTTTCACAAAATCCTAGTGCTTCATTTTTAAACCCATCCAGCAAGTTTTGCTTCTTCAACACAGATAACCATTTGTCACTCATGTAACCAAGACGTAAATGGCACAACTGAGACTTACTAAGATGACTACTCCCTGACACAACAACAGCTTCCCTTGAAGCCACTCTATCTTGAAAAAAAATACAGTTTAGATTCTAATTTTCCTTTCACAAGTACCTTGGAGCTTTTGCAAACTTTTGGGATCCCATTTTCAGAATGAAACTTGTATCCTTGATCATCCAATGTTGAAGGAGAAATTAAATTCCTCTTCATCTAGGGAACATGCCAACACTCAATGCTTCTAACAACTCCATCGAACATTCTTAACTTGATGTGACCAATTCCTTCCACTGATAATGAATTGTCATTGCCCAAGAAGACAGTCTCACTCATCTGTTTGTATGTAGCAAACCAATGCCTGTGAGGACACATGTGAATTGTTGTACCAAAATCAAGAACCCATGAATTTTGTCCATGAATAGAACCCACAGACAAAACCTCTCCTGCTCTATCAGTGTCATCAGAATTAATGCAAATGTCGATAATATTCGGAGAACTCTCATCTTTCCGGTTCCCCTTATTCTTCAACATTGGACAATCATATCTCAAGTCACCCTTCTCTCCACACTTATAACAGAATCTATTCTTGGCTCTAGACTTCGACCGAGCCTTAAATTTCTTAGAGAAATCCTTATACTGTATTCTTTCCCTACTCACCAAACTCTCACCTTCTATTCTGTTATCTGGAAAGCTTTTTTGTGAGCTTCTTTGATTTCAGCGAACTACTGACATCATCCAGCATAACACTTTCTTTCCCATACAATTGTGCATCAAAAAAGTTCTCATAACATGGTGGTAATCATTATAACATAATCAAGGCTTGATCCTCATCATCAATAATTATGTCTATATTTCAAATCCATAATTATCGAATTAAACTCATCAAGGTGATTTCTAATAGGTGTACCTTCTTGCATATGGAGAGTATACAGCTTTTTCTTCAGATAGAGTCGATTTTTGGGTTAAGCACCTTTTGTATACCTCGAGTTTTCCTTTTGTCCCGATCATATACCCCAGAGTTTCTGTGTCCTTTTTATGTACCTCGAGTTTCAATTTCTGTCCCTTTTGTTGACATCGGGCAGCCCAGACGATGACATGGCCCTCTACTGGGGCCCACTTGACACGTGTCGCAATTCCATTGGCACCAAATGGATATTATTGTGGGTCCTACCTTATTTCTCAAATATTCTAGTTTGTGGGTCCCACACAAAATTCCATATGGCACCAATGGCATTATGCCACGTGTCAAGTGGACCCGGGCAGATGGCCATGTCATCGTCTGAACTGCCTGAGGTACACGAAAGGGACAGAAATTGAAACTCGAGGTACATAAAAGGGACACAGAAACTCCGGAGTATACGATCAGGACAAAAGGAAAACTCGAGGTATGTAAAAAGTGTTTAACCCGTTGATTTGTCAACGATTTTACAGAATACTTGTCCTCTAATTTCTTCTATGTTTCTTTCGCAGATACTGATGACTCAATCTCGCGAAGCACACGATTGGTGACAGACATGAAAATCACACCGAAAGCCCTTTCCTTTTGATCTTCCTCCGCCGTTTCTGTTGTACCTTTATGAAAATTCTCATTAACTGCCTTCCACAATCCTTGCAATACCAGAGAAGATCTCATTCTAATCTTTCAAAGACTAAAACTAGATCCTCCATCAAACTTCTCTATCTCATATTTTGCTCTAGAAGATGTTGAATTCGTCATCTTCAAAACCTAGATTGTGAACCCAATAAAAAACCCCTGAGCTCCGCTACCAATAGTAAAGAGATCATGGTTACTTCTCACAATCAACCAAGCACTCAACGAGAAAAAAAAGAAAAAAGACACAAGGATTTAACGAGGTTCGGCCAGTGATGCCTACGTCTTCAGATAAGAATAGAGAGGGTTTTTACACTATGATGAATGACAGTACAATACAGAACCTGTTTACAATCTCCGTACGTAAACCTGCACTTCCAGCAACTTAACAGTTGGGCCATAACTAATAACAAGTCAACAAACCCAAACCATAAACTAGGTCCACTAGAATTCAAGACAACAAAAACAACAACTACTATACCCAATAAATTTTACACGACACCAAGCCCGCCTAAATTTACCTTTACAATTTGTACCGAAGGATACTGGAATTTAGGTGGGGTGAGGGAGAAATACGAAGTAGAAATCTTCTGCATACTCTCAAATGCAGAGTATATCAGAAGTTGGAAAGGTGTCAGAAGACAGTTCAAGAATCTAGCCCATTGCGAATAATTGCTTGATACAAGTTTCTGTCCTACTTTTCAGTAACTTGTATACTGCAGACTTAGGCATGTTTAAGCTATTCTTGCTGTGCTATTCATGCTCTCTTTGTATCATATTCTTGTATCTCCCTTTACATGAATAAAACCTCCTGCATGTCTATCTCTATTTGCCAACGAAGACAACAATATATACTTTTTTTATGCTAGTTGACAAATTTATTGATAACAAGTTCAGTGCAAGGCATTAAATCAATGGCTGCAAGTGATGTACTTGACTTACAAGAGCACTATAATGGAAACATACTTCTGGGAAATATCACTAGCGTACATAAACTCTAATTCACTTACAAAAATCCTACGCTGCAGACGCAAGCAAATTGCTGCACTTATATGGAAAGGAAGGTAGTAGTGCCTTGATCCACCGAGAAGCTCTAGCGAGGGAAAGATCAAAGAGACAGCCCCATTATGGTTTTTTATTGCAATAAATCAAATCATTCCTTGCAAGCCAGAATGACCATTTCAATGCTAAACCAACAATTATCCACGAAGATTGGTTTGACGTGCAATCAGATAAACTATCCTTCATGGAGCCAGAGGAAGTCCATACAACTCCCCAGTAATGGCACACTCTTTGCCATAGCATCCATATCTTATGACAATGCAGAAAAAGGTGAGAACATATTGTTAATGATCAACACCAAACTAAATTAAATCTAGGTAGTTATTATCTAGATTTGATCTTCCTTGTTTTTATTATCTAGTCAAAGATTAAGATTTAGTTGTCTAGATTATATCTAGTTTGATATGATTTAGATTTGATCTTGATTGTTAAATGTCTATTTGATTTGATAGTTTCTTAATTTCTAGGTTAGCATGTTAATTTTGTAGCCTATATAAAGGCCCTACTTTCTAATGAAAAAGCATCCCAAGCTTTTGTTAGTAATATGCCCAAAAGCCAATCAATGGATGATCGTATATAGTCGTGTATATACAGTAAGGTTATTCCAATAAATATGATTATGAGATAATCGCTTGAACATATTTATAACCCTAGAGTATATATTTGATATATTCTTAAATATCCCTAGTCGATTATTATTATGGATGGGTTATAATAATAAATTAAGACTAGCGTATGTTGAGAATTTATATGTGATATGAATTCTACATACGGGCACAAGTTGGAGAACTAGTGGACTGGACCGACCCACATAAGAATACTACATGGAGCGTTATATGTTTGTCGATAGCGATTCTTATATGTATTGTCCTTAGACCTGAGATCGTCAAGGTTCCCAACATGTGAGTCATATACTTTGATATTATTCCTAGTCATCCGTAACTGGGTGGACTTAAGGGTAATCATTGGGTATATGATAAGTATGTAGTGGGTTTTGTATGATCTAGAGGGGATTCGTGCAACCCATATAACGGGTATATTATCGGATGGTTTCTTGATAGAGTTGAACTGTAAATGCACGACCGTGCTCGGATTATGATATGGTGATATCATTGGTATGAGATTGACATATTCCATGTCTCGGTTTAATCTTGATAATGGGACGAAGGGACGATGACATGTTTCGAGGCATTTAGAATCAGTACTGATCTTGTCGTTCGGGTAGCAATGATGTGTTGCTAGATGTCGCTCTTTGCTTATAATTGTAAAATGAGATTTTACAATTATTGCCGAATGTTACAAGTGCCTACAGGGTCACACACATAGAACCGTTGATTGGACCGGTTTGTGGTTGGACCGTGGTCGGACCCTGGTTGGACCAGGGTCGTTTTGGGCTGGTTGGTTCACTAATTGTCAGCATTATTGAGCCACTTTAGCTGCTGTGTATGTTGATAAGGTTTAGTAGAGACATTATTATGTATAGACATAATTGTGGTGGGTAATGGGCCAATGTGTTGGCCATGACCTCTACTATCTCCATTAGCTTTTGATGTGTGGATTGGAGTGATCTGATTACTTCCTCTCCTTCATGCCATTCACTGGTTTTTGTTCTTGAGATTGTTCTTGAGAGCTTGAAAGAGCATACACACATCACCTTCTTTGAGAAAGAAGAGAAACACCACAAACTCATCCTCCCGGAAATCTGTTGCTAGCACACCAGTTCGGGAGAGCTTGAAGTTGGAGATCGTGTGATGATTCCGGCTTGATCACGGTTCGTGTGGATACCGTAGAGGGGCGGGATACCTTGTCTTGCTCTTTCTGATTCCGGCACTTCAGTTAGGTGGAAGATCCTAACCGTGTAAGGTACAGAAAATTGTTATTCGGTTTATATGCTTCACATGTGTTCCTATATTGTTTCCGGAAATTCTGCTGCATGTTTTTCTTGTATATGAGTGTCATATAGCATACCGAAAACTTACAGTGGTAGAGGAGCCTTCTTGTGAAGCTCTAAACCATATAAGTGATGCATATGTGATATGATCATCTTAGTATGTGTTGTTTTCATTTTGTGTATGTGATATGCTAAATGATTTTGAACATGTTGATGTTGTGTTTTGTCAAATGAGTTTTGAAAAACAAGCACTTCATTGATATGAGATATTGATCAAGATGTTGATGGCAGTAAGTCGAAGAGTTCGACTAAGAAAAATTGAGTGTTGGTTTGTGTATCGAACGATTGTCGTTCTAGTACATCTAGGCCATAACATCGATGTTGGCGTGACCAACATCGATGTTGGCATGAGTTTAGCTTAGGCCGAACCTTCATAACATCGATGTTGTGTGACAAACATCGATGTTCTGATGAAGTGTAGCCTAGGCCGAATCTTCACAACATCGATGTTGTGTGACCAACATCGATGTTCTCATGCAAACACTCAACAACATCGATGTTAAGAGTTACAACATCGATGTTATTTGAGCTCGGCCAAAATGGTTTGAAGTTCCAGAATTCAAATAACATCGATGTTCAAGTTCCAACATCGACGTTATTGAGTTCCAGAAGTTCAAACAACGATGTTTAAGGTCAACATCGATGTTATAATGCTACTGCCAAAAATTTTGAACTTTCAAGTACTCAAAACATCGATGTTTAATTGTTCAACATCGATGTTCTTGAGCTACTACCAAATAGTTTGGAGTTCAAGTACTCAAACATCGATGTTTAAGTGCTAACATTGATGTTCTATGCACTCGGAAACCTTCAACATCGATGTTTGATGGTCAACATCGATGTTTTGAGGGTTCGGCAACCTCCAACATCGATGTTTGAGTGTCAACATCGATGTTTTGCAGATTCGCAAACTCCAAACATCGATGTTGAAGGGTTCAACATCGATGTTGTGGAACCCAGTAAATTCAACTGCAACTTCGGGATAGAAGGAGGCCGAATTGGTGTCTGGCCTGAACAGCAAAGTTGTAGCCCTACTTCTTATCTTTCCAGGGACACCAAGTTTGTACAAATCCGAGCTCTACAGCTCTGGATATGGCCAAAATACTAAGTGCTGCCAAGTAGTTGGGAGAATCAGATTCTCAAAACATCGATGTTCAAGTTAGACATTGATGTTCACATGTATTTTTGGTTTCCAAATTTATATAACATCAATGTATGATTTGTTGATTATATGCATGTGATGTATGAACATATGTTGATGAAATATTAAGTTCTTAGTTGCCTTCCATGATAAGCACTCATCATTGCTTAGATCAACACTAGGTAGGTTTTGCCAAAGCAAGGTGCCTATGTTTATCCTAGCAAGGTGCGAGTGGATAACTGTAATATCTCGACTGCTTATTGTGGGTATGGACTTAACTAAGTCATCTTAATAGGATTAAGGATTTAGAGGCAAGGGTTGAGTAATGTCTATGAGATAGATATGGACAAAGTGTTGTTCACTCAACTATCCAAGAGTTACATGAGATGTAATTGACAAGAGTTGTCTACCTAAATAGCTATGATGTAAGTGATCAGCCAAAGCTGACTTATATTGTGGTGAAATATGGATCTTGGCCTACTTATGATTATTTTGATTCATAGTAGGAGTATCATTTAATAGAATTCCTTGTTAAATGATTTTGTATACATGACTATTATTTGTGTGAGTTGATCATTGTTGTAGAGTTACCATGGCTCAAAACACTAGCACATTATCATTGCGATCGGTCCTTGAGAAGGACAAGATGAATAGGAATAGTTTCCTAGAGTGGCATCACATTTTAAGGATAGTCCTCAAACAAGAAAAGAAATTGTATGTCCTTGAATGGCCTGTTCCTAATGAATCGACGCCTAATGCTCTTAGGGTAGAATGAGATGTTTATAAGAAGCATGTTGATGATGCATTGGATGATTGCATGCCTTATGCTAATTACCATGGACTCTGAGCTTCAGAAGCAACATGAGAACATGGGGGCGTTCGATATGATCGAATACCTGAAAATGCTCTGTGCAGAGCAAGCAAGGCATGAGAGGTACGAGACCTCTAAGGCATTGTTCCAACGCAAGATGGCCGAGTCATCACCCGTGAGACCTCATGTGCTCAAGATGATTAGAAACATTGAGAGCCTTGAGGGTCTTGGTTTCCTTGGCAAAGGAAAGGGTAAAGCAAAGTTTGACAAGAAGAAGAAATGTACCAAATGGTTTGGTGCATGTACATCTTCTTATTCTCATGTGCTGATTCCCATGGGTGGTGTTGCAAAGGTAGGAAATTGTTTCCGTTGCAACAAACCAGGCCATTAGAAGCGCAACTGCCCTGTTTACTTTGAAAAGGTAAAGAAGCAGAAGGGAAGTGAGACTTCTGCTTCAGGTATTTTGTTATAGAGGCTAATATCTCTACCTCTGCATCATGGGTACTAGATATCGGATGTGGTTCTCACATTTGTGGAAATGTGAAGGAACTGAGAAAGAGTAGGAGATTGGCTAAGGGTGAGATAGACCTACGCTTCGGAATTGGAGCAAGAGTTGCTACATTAGTCGTAAGGACTCTCTATCTATCCTTACCTAGTGTTTTGGTTTCAGAACTAGACAATTGTTATTATGTACCTACCATAAGCAGGAATTTGATTTCTGTGTCTTGTATGGACAAGAAAGGTTTTTCATTGATAATAAAGAACAATTGTTGTTCTATTTATTTCAATGAAAATTTATTATGGTGGTGCATTTCAAACGATGGTTTGTATGTTCTAAACCAAGAAACGCCTGTTTATAACGTTAATACGTAGAAGGTTAGAATAAATGATTCTAGTGAAACCTATCTTTGGCATAGTCGTTTGGGCCATATAAACGAGACTCGTATTTCTAAACTCCATATGGATGGAATTTTAGACTCATTTGATTTTGAATTATTTGAGACATGTGAGTCATGTTTATTAGGCAAAATGACGAAGGCTCCTTTTATCGGTAAAGGTGAAAGGGCTCCGGACTTGTTAGGCCTTATACATACTGATGTATGAGAACCTATGTCGACACAAGCTAGAGGTGGATTTCAATACTTCATTTCATTTACTGATGATTTCAGTAGATATGGCTATGTGTACCTTATGAGACACAAGTCAGAATCCTTTGAAATGTTCAAAGAATTCAAGAATGAAGTACAGAGTCAACTCGGAATGGTATTAAAATGCTTCGATCTGATCGAGGAGGTGAATACTTAGACCGAGAGTTTCTTGATCATCTAACGGGTTGTGGTATAGTATCACAACTTACTCCACCGGGTATGCCTCAATGGAATGGTGTATCTGATAGGAGGAACAGAACCTTGTTAGACATGGTTCGTTCTATGATGAGTCAAGCTGACCTTCCTTCTCCATTTTGAGGACATGCATTATTGAGTGCTGCACTTACACTTAACCGTGTTCCATCTAAAACGGTCGAAAAGACACCATATGAGATATGGACTGGGAAGCGTCCCAATTTGTCTTTTATTAGGATTTGGGGTTGTGAGGCTTACGTAAGACGTGAAGCATCAGATAAACTCGGCCCTAAATCCGACAAGTGCCTTTTATATGATACCTTATAGGGTATTATTTCTATAATCCTTTAGAGCACAAAGTGTTTGCTGCTCGGTCTGCTATTTTTCTAAAAAGAGAGTTTATTTCTAGAAGAATCAGTGGGAGGAAAATATAACTCGAAGAAGTTCGAGATATAGAGGCTGAGATGGAACAAGGGCAGAAACCACAAGTTGTTGTGGGTGAGAATTCTGTGCCTGAAACACATTGACCGCGTAGGTCGGATAGGACTTGGTATGAGCCTGAGAGATATGGATTTCTTATGACTCATATTGGAGATGTGATGCTCATAGATGAGGATGAGCCCACTTCCTATCAGCTGGCCATTACGGGTCTGGACTCCAAGAAGTGGCTAGAAGCCATGAATTCGGAAATGGAATCCATGTATGAAAAACAAGGTATGGACCTTGGTTGATCCACCTGAAGGGGTAAAACCTATAGGGTGCAAATGGGTCTTTGTGAAAGACCGACATGGATGGTAATGTCATTACCTTTAAAGGGCAATTGGTTGCGAAAGGTTTCAAGCTAGTTCATGGTATTGACTATGATGAAACTTTCTCACCAGTCGCCATGGTTAAATCCATCCGGATTCTATTGGCTATAGCTGCATACCATGACTTTGAGATATGGTATGCAAGTTGCAAAGGTCCATTTGTGGACTAAAGCAAGCTACAAGGAGTTGGAATCTTCGTTTTAACGATGTAATCAAAGAGTTTGGTTTCATCGAAAATGAAGATGAACCATGTGTTTACAAGAAGGTTAGTGGGAGCACTGCTGTTTTCTTGTTGTTGTATGTTGACGACATTCTACTCATTGAGAATGATGTTTCGACACTACAGTCTGTAAAAACTTGGTTAGGAAGAATTTCTCAATGGAGGACTTAAGAGGAGCTGCCTAAGTGTTAGGTATAAAGATCTATAGAGATAGATCCAAAAGGCTTTGCGGGCTAAGTCAGAGTACATATGTTGACAAGGTGCTAAAGAGGTTTAGCGTGCGAGATTCCAAGAAGGGTTTCTTGCTCATGTCACATGACATATCTCTCTCAAAGAGTCAATGTCCTAGTACATCTAAGAAGAGAGAGTTGATGAGTTAGATTCCTTATGCATCTGCAATAGGATCTATCATGTATGCCATGCTATGTACTAGATCGGATGTCGATTATGCTTTGAGTGTCACAAGCAGATGCCCTGATCTCGGTGAAAGTCACTGGACAGCGGTTAAATATCCTTAAGTACTTGAGAAGCACTAAGGATGCATTCCCGGTTTACGGAAGCATTGATGGGCTTGTTGTAAAGTGTTACAAGGATGCTAGCTTCCAAACTGACAAGGATGTTTTTAGATCGCAATCGGGTTATGTGTTTTTTTTGTCTTGGAGGTGGCACTGTTTGCTGGAAGAGTTACAAGCAAGAAATAGTTGCCAACCCTACAACTGAGGCTGTACTAAGTTCTGTTTGAGAACTATGTAGCAGATCTTTTGACTGAGCCTCCCACACAGCGGAAGCATGATGGTCATGCTACATCCATTGGTATTAGATACATGGATGATTGGCTTTAGTGCAAGTGGGAGATTGTTAGTAATATGCCCAAAAGCCAATCAATGGATGATCGTATATAGTCGTGTATATACATTAAGGTTATTCCAATAAATATGATTATGAGATAATCGCTTGCACATATTTATAACCCTAGAGTATATATTTGATATATTCTTAAATGTCCCTAGTCGATTATTATTATGGATGGGTTATAATAATAAATTAAGACTAGCGTATGTTGAGAATTTATATGTGATATGAATTCTACATACGGGCACAAGTTGGAGAACTAGTGGACTGGACCGACCCACATAAGAATACTACATGGAGCGTTATATGTTTGTCGATAGCGATTCTTATATGTATTGTCCTTAGACCTGAGATCGTCAAGGTTCCCAACATGTGAGTCGTATACTTTGATATTATTCCTAGTCATCCGTAACTGGGTGGACTTAAGGGTAATCATTGGGTATATGATAAGTGTGTAGTGGGTTTTGTATGATCCAGAGGGGATTCGTCCAACCCATATAACGGGTATATTATCGGATGGTTTCTTGATAGAGTTGAATTGTAAATGCACGGCCGTACTCGGATTATAATATGGTGATATCATTGGTATCCGTTTTACACAGTTAACTCGAGGAAAAAGAAACCGAGATTAAACATATACGAGATTGACATATTCCATATCTCGGTTTTATCTTGATAATGGGACGATGGAACGATGACATATTTCGAGGCATTTAGAATCAATACTGATCTTGTCGTTCGGGTAGCAATGATGTGTTGCTAGACGCCGTTCTTTGCTTATAATTGTAAAATGAGATTTTACAATTATTGCCGAATGTTACAAGTGCCTACAGGGTCACACACATAGGACCGTTGATTCGAGCAGGTGGTTGAACCATGGTTGGACCGATTTGTGGTTGGACCGTGGTCGGTCCCTGGTTGGACCAGGGTCGTTTTGGGCTGGTTGGTTCACAAATTGTCAGCATTATTGGTGCTGTGTATGTTGATAAGGTTTAGTGGAGACATTATTATGTATAGACATAATTGTGGTGGGTAATGGGCCAATGTGTTGGCCATAACCTCCACTATCTCCATTAGCTTTTGATGTGTGGATTGGAGTGATCTGATTACTTCCTCTCCTTCATGCCATTCACTGGTTTTTGTTCTTGAGAGTGTTCTTGAGAGCTTGAAAGAGCATACACACATCACCTTCTTTGAGAAAGAAGAGAAACACCACAAACTCATCCTCCCGGAAATCTGTTGCTAGCACACCACTTCGGGAGAGCTTGAAGTTAGAGATCGTGTGACGATTCCGGCTTGATCACGGTTGGCACTTCAGTTATCCTAACCGTGTAAGGTACGAAAAATTGTTATTCGGTTTATATGCTTCACATGTGTTCCTATGTTGTTTCCAGAAATTCCGCTGCATGTTTTTCTTGTATATGAGTGTCATACAGCATACCGGAAACTTACAGCTTTCTAACTTTTCTCTCTAGCATTCAAGCATTTCTCTCTGAGTGTTATGAGAGTGTATTCTCTCTATTCTTATTTGTTTTTTTTTTTTATGATTTGGGACGTGCAAGTTTAGTCCAACCCACCCAGCAGACGTTGGATTTGTCAGAACAACCAGTCCGCAGAGAGGAAGAGAAGATAGCACAAATTTTATCACCAAGAGAAGATAGCATCAATTTTATCATGAGGACCCTACCAGCGAGAGAAAGAACTTTGCTTTCCAAGATTTTAACTTGGTTAACAGGTTTCTAGCTAGAGAATTCCCTCATGTTGGCACCAAGTGCGAATCTAAGATATTTGAAGGGTAGCATCTCAATTTTAAAGAGGAGAAGATCTGCTAGACTCTTCGTTCTGGCTCTGCAGATATTAATGTCGGCTAGTCAGCTTATGGAGAAGTTGATGTCAAGACCAGGCAATATCATTTCGGAGCAACATAAAACTCTTTCTAAATTGAGAACAGGAATCTTCCAATGCTTCAGAAATGAGAAGGGTGTCATCTACGAATTGGAGGATGTTAGCAGGGAGATCATGAATACAAAAATTCCCTATCAAGCCTTTGGAAATTGCTTGCTCAAGTAAGGCTTTACTTCAGACACTTACTCACCTGAAAGTGGAGGCAGCCCCTGATCCACGTAATCCACTTATCACCAAATTCCATCACTTTCATAACCTGAAAATAGATGCCAACAGAGGGAACAATATGTATATATGGTTGTGTTGTGTCGGTGTGCAACCCAATCCTATATATACAAAGCGTGACCAACTTAAAATTTTAAAATCTAAAATGTCTTATGCCAGAGAAAATTAACTGAGAAAAAAATTAGTCAAAAATTGTTTCACTTGATACTAGTGATCAATGTCCAATTAACTGCTATAACAGAATCTTCTAAAAAAAAATCGCTATAACAGGAAGGAAAAGAACCGAGTTGTTCACTAACAAATGTTGCTGCAATTTTGGAATTTATTGAACATGAAGATTTCCTCTCATATACGTACTAGAAATTGTGATTTATGGACCCAATTTGGCGGTTGCAAGCAGCAGCGGGAAGGAGGCCATATATCTGATTCGAAATGTTCAAGGAAAGGATCATTATTGGGAAAAGAGACAATCCAGGTGTCGGGATGCCTTTAGTAATAACGAACCAAAACCATCACTCAACTGGGGGCTAGGGACAGCCAAAAGAACTGCTTGCGCTTAAGGACACCCTGCTGAGTGTAGAAGAATTCTCTGCCCATGCTCACTGTGTATTCACCTTTACGATCTAGAGGCCTGACCCATTCTCATTGGAGTTGCTGTCGACAGTACTTATTCTTCACAGAACTTGTTTGTGGATACGAGTGAAACATTCAAGCTTTCCTTACACGGTGTGTGATTTACATACAATAGCTCAGTCGTGGAATGCTGTGGTCCCTGCTCCCTAAAATTTGTTCGGCGGTTTTTCTCCTCATGGGACCACCAACAATTTATTAAATAGTAAAAGAAGAGGAAGACAATTTGAATTGAAGAGCCGCAACTTTTGAAAACAATTTTTTTCAAAAGTGGTGGCTGCGGTTTGGACGCGCAGTTCACACGGTTTGGACGCGTTTTCGACGCGCAGTTTGAGTCTATAAATAGGCTTGAGTTTTTTAGTATCAAGCATCCCATTTTCTTCACAGAAAATTGTGAAAGAAAGATAGAGAGAAGAGAGAATTGAGAGGGAGGGAGAGTGGTAGTGAGGAAGAAAAATATTTGTTAATATTTTTCTGATCCCCTCTTAAAATTAGTGAGTGTCAAAATCGCGGGAAAAATACTTTTGGGGTATTTTTGGGAAACACCTTGTGGGACACTATTTTTAGGTAGACTCTAGGTTTTGTTATACCCCTAAATTAATCAAAAACCTCTTTTATTTGATACCAGTGATCAATGTCCAAATAAGAGCTACACCGAAAGAGCAAAAGAACATAGTTGTTCACTCACAAATGCTGCTGCAATTCTGGAATTTAGTGAACAGGAGGATTTCTTCTCTTCTTCCTACCACGTAAACATATGAGGTGCAAGAATTTGAGGACCCAATTTGGCGGTTCCAAGCAGCAGCGGGAAGGAAACCTTCTATTTGATTTGAGATCCTTATGGAAAGGATTATTGTGAAGATAGACAATGCAATTGTTCTTGTACTCTGGGAAATCTTTAGCCAGAATTGAGAATGACGATCCTTTTGTAACAAAGAGCAATCGTTCCCTCAATCCATTATCATCCCTTGGTGGCTTAACCCATTCGCTCTTCACTTCATCCAGCATAAGAATGGGCACCAAACCCTTTGTACGCACTGCAAACACCAAAAATAAATGCCCCAAAGATTTCAACAAAACAAAATCATGCTCGATATAAGATTCACGTTGCAGAAACATTGTCGGATCTCGGCTAATCTCCTTCACGCTATCTGGTTTGGTTGCATCTGTTAGAGTAGTAAACCCAAAACCAATCTTAGGGCCTCAACCATCAGCTTAAGCTTTTGGTTGAGATGATCACTTGGTAGCAGAGCCATAATGACCAAACAGTCGCGTGTTCGAATCCCCACGCCTCCCTCCTTGTTGAATTAAAAAGCACATGGTATGGACGGGCCTGTACAAGTTTCAAGCCCAAAGGGCT
This sequence comes from Turnera subulata, assembly GCA_028386065.3. NCBI lineage: Eukaryota > Viridiplantae > Streptophyta > Magnoliopsida > Malpighiales > Passifloraceae > Turnera > Turnera subulata. Next base: position 33,780 of record JAKUCV010006037.1, read on the forward strand.
TTCACTTGATGGAGGGTGCTAGAGTAGTAAACCCAAAACCATTCTTGGGGCCTCAACCATCAGCTTAAGCTTTTGGTTGAGATGGTCACTTGACAGCATCGATGGCTAAAACGCTTCCGCTCGAAAAATCCAAAGCATAAAATTTCTCATTGAAGTACGCAACACTGTCATACACATATTTGTCTAATCCGAGAATAGTCCATCTGTCATCTCCCACCCTCCACATTGCCACCACCATCACTGTAAAACTATCATCACCATCCCAGTACTCCTCTCGCGAAAACTTCTCTTGTTGGAACATCCTCACAACCATCAACTTCGTCCTCTAAAATCAAACCAAATCTCCTTCACTCTAAAATCCCGCAAGTTGAAGAAATATTTAGTTGCTAATTTTGGATAGTTCAATGCTTTCAGGGTGATCACATCATCTTTCAACTGTGATTTGTTGGGTCGGGTTCTCAAGAGCAAGGGCGTGGTGCCTGCAGAGAGGTCGTGAGCAGGTTGGACGGAATAAACAGCCAACTCTTTGAGTACATACGGGAATTTGAGTACACTGCCCTGAAGCGGAGGATATGGAGGTAGCTATTCTGGAAGCAACTCCCGATCTTTTCCAAGAGCTTGATTGGAAGATCGGTCCAGCAGTTATTCTTTGAGGTTTTTCTTGATACGAAGTTATTCTTTGAGCTTGGAGCCATGGAGGAGGTTTCTATGCATTCTAGGGTTCTTTCGAGGGTTTGTTTAATTTATAGTGCGTAACAAGAGTTTCTTTCTAGGGTTTGGCAAATATTGGTTAGTCAGGGGGTGGAGAGATTATGGGCCATTAGTACTTGGGAAAATTGTATTGTCCAAAATCCAAAACTTTTTTTTAAATTGGCTAAAAAGTTATTCGTGAAAAAGGATTTTAAAAGTTCAGTAGTATATAATAATTCATTAAATCAAGGTTTTTTCTTTTTTATTTTTGTCCAGCGGGTTTAGTAGTGAAGCAAAATTTTGTCCCAAGTGAAGAAGATTGGGAATCGGGTGCCACCAGACATATGACAGACTCTACCTTTTCTTTCGGTTGTTTTACCTTTTTCTCTTGAATGACTCTGATCTGCTATATTCAGTTCTTCTTCTACTTTTTGCAATGAAGTTCATTTTCTCAGCCGAATATATATATATATTTACGACAAATAAAGTTGCTTCCTCATGTTATACACTAGACCGATTTGCCTCTCTCATTTTGGTCAGAATTTTTTAGCAGTATGTTGTCTATGTTCACAATTGATTGCCTAAGCCTCTGGACACTCGTTGAGTCCACTGGGATCTCTATCCATCACCGTCTTCATGTTATACACTCTCATGGTCCACTCGTTGATAGATTTGCCTCTAAGCCTGGCTGCATGGAAACGCCGCTAGCTATCTTTTCTTGGGCAGCCGAATCACTCTCATCAGGTTGGTTTTATGTAGTCTTCCCCTGTATTACCTTTCCATCTTTAAGTCTTTAAAATCCCTATGTGTGTGCGTTGCTAAAAATATCAGTAGACTCCTGATAAAATTTCTCGGGAGTGGGATGCTGATAGACTTAAAATCTATATGGTTGCTAGGGCAATGATTCATGGGGTGGGGGCCTGGGTATTGAGTCCTTAACGCTAATGAATCAGAGCATACTTTTTATGTGGATGTGGAAATATGCTAATATGGTGGCAGTGGTTGTGATGTTTGGGCTAGTGTGATTCGTGAGAAATATATATCAGGTTATGAGAACAGAGTCTTGGCCAGTTTCAACCTTAACAAGGCTTCTGTCATGTTCTCTCCTACGGGTATTGGTACTTTGAAACATTGCATTTCTCTTTTTAATTGCTAAAGGATGATACGTATTATTATTCTTGTAGAACCAATATATACATGGTTAGAAAATCAAGACCATAGAGTCTGACCATACATATTTAAAAAAAAAATTGCAAAGCAGAAAGTCTAAGATGCATAAGGCAGCAGGCTCATGTACGAGGCGACCCGAAAGGAGGCTCCAGCATCTGCAAATAGCGATGATGACCGTTCCAATTTTTTATGGTTTCAGCATCTGAGATGACGCAGGAGACAGTAAAGGGAACTGTGGCTTAATCCATAGAGTTGAATGAAACAATATGATGTCCACAATTCTGTCCAAGTGATCAGCTGCAACATTCTTAAAAATTCTCCTATTAGTCTCAAGCCATATAGACCGTAAAGTAGCAATGGCAACAATCATCCACAGCAAAGGCCCATTGTAGACGCAGATCCTGAATGGAGGTTGGTGACACCCCCACCAGTTGCAAACTTTGCACCACGAACGCCTAGAGACATGCCCAAGTAAGAAGAATGTGGTCCATAGACTCAAGGGGAATTAAACAGAACGGACAGATAGAATCAGCTATATATTAGAACACGGAAGGAAGGCCTCAACTGATTTGACTCTTTTGTCTTGGAAAATTTTTAATATGATAAATTTATCCTTGAATTAATTTATTTTAAATTTTATATAGGTACAAGTTAGGAAAGCATGTGTCAGTTATGTACGATAAGTTTGGCATCTGAATCCTTCTTTTTTTTAATGAACTAAGTCATTCTAAAACTTTTTTGTTGTTTCCCTTGCATCTTCCAGAATCACCTTTAACTAGGGGAATTTTGACCACATTTTTTTCCCTTAAAGAATATTTTATAGTAATGCTACGAAAATAAAACCAAAACAGATAGTTAGGTTAAGACTTGCCTGTTCACCATTCCTATGAATTGTACTAACATTATCTTAATATTTTAGTTCAGAGACAACTAGATCTTTGTTGGATTTAGTTTCATATTCATCATTCCCAATAAGCCTGAGTGCACATTAAATTATTAAACTTTTCATTCTCTCTTTCTCATTTTTCACTCTTTCCCATTCTCCTTCTCCTCTTCTCCTTCCTACTCCCAAACGCTTTGGTGCTGCACAGCTTCTTGCTCATCAACAAAGATTTCCATCACTTTCTAGGTATTTATCATCTTTGCATTTTATTCTTTTTACATGCTTTAGTTTTGTTGGTCGCCTAAGCTTATGATTTGTCTCTTCCCTTTTGCCCTTATCTGTTTTTCTTTTTCTTTGCGTGGTTGTTTGATAAAAATAGAAAAAGACCGATTCATTTGATTATTTAGCTCTCTTGATTCATTCTGTCAAGAAAGAATTATCAAACTATGCCCTATCTATGAGACAAATGGTGTTATATTTAGTTTTTGCTGTATAACGTGTCAACCCATTACCAATAAGAAACACATACCACCAGGAACACTGCAAATACTTGGCAAAGAAACCAGGCCACACATTGAGACATTAGTAATATTAAATTTTCATAAATGGTGATGTAAAGGTTTCCAAACATTTAAAATAATTTGCCAGGTCGCTGTCCAGTTTGGAATTTGCCGGCTCTTTCCATTCGGCTAGCCGCCTCAACGAGGTGAGAAATGTCCCTAAACTGGATGCTTGTAACCTTCTCTATGAATTCCGATTTGAGGCCATCCAGGAGGAAGTTTACCGCCTCACGCTCAGGTAGTGGTATAGTACGTTTGGCTCTTAAATCCCTGAAACGGGCGACAAATTCCAAAACCGTCTCGTCGGTCTTTTGTTCTTTCCTGGCCAAATTCGAGAGAGTTACTTCCTCCAACTCTCTGTAGAACCGGTCATGGAAAAAATTTTCCATAACTTCCCAGGGCTGAACGGAATCGGGCTCCAATGTCAAACACCAGGGGAAAGCTGGCCTGGTTAAGGATTCTCCAAACAAGCACTGTTTCAAAAAGTCATTGTTGCTAGCGTATCCTCACTGGGCAGAAAACTTGGCTATGTGTTCCATCGTGGAGATCGTACCATCCCTAGAGAATTTGATGAACTCCGGCCTTTTAAAGCCATGGGGAAACGTATGCACTCTGTCGATCCAGTCCGGATAAGGCTTGCTATACGTATGTCTACCCCCTGGTGTACTTCGAGGCCAATGTCACGAAGGAAATTTATTATCTCTCTCCGCTGCTGCGGATTCTGTGGGGCCAGGAAATTAGCCACAGGTTGGGCCGCACGTTGGGCCATCGGTTGTGCACCCTCCACTAGACCCACTGGTTGGTTAACCGACGGCACATTCCGTAGGCCAGCTACTTGCGCGAGCAGTGCTGGCTGCTGGTAGTGGGCCTCCTCTGGAGCTAGCTCGACAGGTGCAGGCTGTTGTGGTGGCTGTTGTACCAATGGGGGCAACAGCACCGCCTGAAGAGCCGTAGGCTGAGGTGGGACCGGCTGATGCACTAGTTAGGCCGCAGGCTGTTGCTCCGGGAGCAGTTGCTGTACTGCAGGGACCTGTGCTGCCGCAGGTGCCATAGTAGCTGGAGTAGCGTTAGCTACGGGATGGGTCCCCCTTCTTGGCAATGGCGCAATTGCGGGCTGGTACGCCATCACCCCTTGGTGCATCTGGTTCCATCCTACATGGCCACCGTTTCGTGACGTTGATGCATTACCTTGGTCCAGTTATGGAGTCGCCGTGATCGCGACAAGCTGCTGTCCTGTGACCGCTCCTGCCATCATCTTCTGGTACCTCAGGACCTGTTCTAACATGGGCAACATGGGACGAATCATATTCGCCATTCGTATTTCCTGCTCAGTTGTCGTCTGGAGGTTCGACCCTTATAATGTCGAGGCCAGATATTGGATTTGCTGTTCTGACATCACAGGCTTTTCATAAAACGAGGTCGGACCGCCACCCTGGACACCCGAGGGTTGGTGCTCCAAGGCGATTTCTATGACCGTGTTGAGCCTGGCCATTTCTGGCGTTTCCAAAAGCTGGATCATTCCCTCAACCTCGGCAGAGGTTCGAGATTGAGGCTGCTGCTGCTGGGACCACGAGGCACTGCTACTAGCAGCTGTCTGGTTCCCCACATGATTGAGGGCGGCTATTGGGGTTTTCTAGGCCATCTGCCCCAGTTCTGTTCCCGGTGCGGCTTCGTTTCCGTCACCAGTGCGAGGGGAGTTGGCTTCTCCGAGGACCGCCATCCACTGGAGATTCAGGCGGTGGTCACCTATTTCGTGACCCAAGCTCTGCCTTCGCATCTCCAACTCCTGATACCTCACGTTTTTCTCTTCATCAAGGGCTGTGGAAGTATTAACCGCACAGATCTCACGGTGAATTTCCTTCAATGCCTCCCTGAGTTGCAATTCCGCTCTTGTTTCAACCATTTTCTTGTTCTGATAGGCGATTCAGCGCCTCCCAGCGAACGCACCACAAATCCTGTTGCCTAAAAAAGGGGTCTTCAAGAAGCAGGACAAGCAACCTCTACTTGCCAAACCCAAAGCCGAGTCGCTCTGGGCAGACGGTGTTGCACGTCTCTTCATTGGGCTTTTGAACAAGAAATTGAGAACAGGCCTTTAGGCCTTAATTTTATTAATGATAGTGAAGTTACATGGATAAAGACAACCCAAAGTGGCCGCAGCTCAATAGTTCCCTACACTAGGCTCCTACGATTTTATAACTGTCTGACCGTGGGAACAATTACACTGAAGCGAAGGGGAAAGAAAACCTACACACAATTGGGAAAAGAGGAAGAGATAGGAGGAGAAGATAAGGGTTAGGATAAGATAATAGTAATGAGAGATAGAATACAGGAGTTTAAAGGTGCGAGAAATTAAATTAACAGAGATAAGGGTGCAAGAGATTAAATTAAACACTACTAGAAAAAGGCCATTTACTCTCAAATTTAGTGAAGAGAAAAATTCCCTCACTAATAGTGACGAATTTTGTAAGGGTTACGCGAGTTTTCGAAATCAGGTCGGAAAGTGAGCTCTGTAACGGTATTAATTAGGAAAAGTTTCCGTTACAAAAATTTAGTGACGGATTCAGCGAGGGATTATTTTTTCGTGACAAATGCCGTGAGTAATTTTTGCCGGCGAAGCTGATATTTCTCCCGCCTCCTTGCCGCCTTTGTTGTGAGGGATTTGTGAGGGATTTGCCCATCACAAATTTGTAACGGATAAATTTTCCCTCACAAATTGCAAGGGATCCATCCGTCACAAGCGTTGCAATCCAAAAACAGTTTTGTGAGGATTTTTTTTCCGTTGCTATTTGTCAAGGGAGCAATTTCCGTGACAAATCTCGTGAGTAATTTTTGCCAGCAAACCTGAAATTTTTCTCGCCTCCTTCCCGCCTTTGTTGTGAGGGATTTGCCCGTCACAAATTGTAACGGATAATTTTCCCTTACAAATTGCAAGGGATCTATCTATCACAAATTGTAATGGATAATTTTCCCTTACAAATTGCAAGGGATCCATCCGTCACAAGCGTTGTATTCCAAAAACCGTTTTGTGAGGGTTTTTTTTCCCGTTGGTGTTTGTCAAGGAAGCAATTTCCGTGACAAATTGAGACGGAATTTTTCCTTACTAATTTTTAGTATATTTATTAAAGAATAAATTGTAAAATCACAAGTTTTCACTAATTATTAAAGAATAAAAACTTAATATTATATTTTACACAAAAATTTGATTCTTTCCTTTGAACTATAATCACTATTTATTAAATTATTTGAACTATAATCATGTGTTTGTGTTTATTCCACAAAAGATATAAAAAAATTATAATTAGGCAATTAGTCTATATAGAAGATTAGGAAGACATGTTAGGAATCTTATATGAGTCTACCATTATTATAATAGGCGAATGAGTACTCCATGCGATGAATTCCTTAATGTTAATTCGTGGAATTAGTGAGTTCCGCAACTTATTCTACTGGCAACTCAAGGGCGGATAGTCGGGTTGTTCTTATGAAAGCAAGATCGGATTAGTGGAATTATAAGAGGTTTTCTTACAAAATATTATTTAAGTTTACTCAAATTAGTTCCTATAACTCGGGTCGTGTCCGGAAGAGTCGGGCTAAAACTCCGGATATCGGATGGGAAAAAAATAATTCCTATAAATTATAATTTATTTTATCAAAAAATATTTATTGTGATTTGAGTTATTAAATTAAATAATTTTTAAAAAAAGTTTTGAAAAGAATTCAAAAGGAGAATTGTCTTTGAAATACACAATTGGGCTGTGTTTCGATCAAAATGAACGTGTTTTGGCGAATCTTGTGCATAAAACACCAACATCTTCGTGTTTTGACCAATGAGGAGCATATTGACTTGTGGCCCTACATAACGCCCTGGATTTTTTAAATTGCTATTATGGAGAGCTATTTGAAACTTTTCTTTCATGGTATTTAAATTTCCATACAGTTTAAAATTTTTCCTACAAAATACTTTTATCCTATATTTATGTAAAATTATTAAAGTTTATTCAAATTGGTTTCATAAAATTTCTTTATGAATATTTACTTGGTATTTACATAAAAGTAATTATTTGGGATTTTACCTTTAAAAGTATTCAAGTTTATTTCATTTATTAAATGATTTTTGAAATGGTTTGGAAATAATCTAAAAATGGAGTTGTCTACATTTGTAACACAAAGTTGGGTTGTGTTTTGACGGAGCTTGTATATAAAACACTGAAAGAGTCGCGTTTTGACTAGATTATAGTTGACCTGGTGCAAGGATAAAAGAGACTTTTCGAGTGAAACGACGTCGTTTTGACTTAGGGTTAGAAACCTAGCTAGCGCCTGGGTATAAAATCCATCTCATTCTGTTCTACCCACTCCATTCCTGATTTCTCTCTCTCTCTTCCGTTTTCATTTCTCTCTTCTCTTCTCTCTCTCTCTCCCTCTATCCTCCTCTCTTGGCGGCCAAAGATGGAGAGCCACCACCACTCTTGCCAAACGAGGGAAGGCATGAAGGTGAGGGGCCTTCTCTATCCCTATTTCGAGCTTGCGTCGGCGTGATGGATCGTTAGGTGGAGAGTCAAGGCGAGCCTTGGTTGTGTTGATGGCGAGGAACACGAGTCCGGCGAGGTCGATGGTGGTAGTTCGCGGCAGCCCTTTTCGAATCGTGGTGGTGTTTATGCGCCGGAGCGGCTATCGGGCTTGACGTTACTTCGATCCGTGTTTCGGCGAGGCTTGAGGTTGTTCTGAGCACAACCTATGGTTATTGTCACCGGCGTCGACCTTCAGCAGACTGTGGCTTTGACAGGTAAGGACCTGTCTTCCTCTTTTTGTGATTGTGTTTTCGTTTTTGTGTTGTTTTTCTGTGGATCTATGGTTAATCGAGTTAGTGATACTGGGATTTGTTGGTTTTGTAACAGATCTAAAAGATGGTGTGCAGATCTAAAAGATGGCGTGCATATCTATCCGTGGCTTGAAGTTTTCGAACAGATCTGTAGGCGGCCAAGGAATTTTTCCGAGCAAATAGTTATGGATCTTTGTTCGCCGGATTCCGATTTAATTTGTTGTATTTTATTATGTAAAAACAGTTACAATTATTTTGTTGTATTATAATTATTTTTTTGTATTTCTGTAAACTTATTACAAGAAAATAAAGACGTGCACGTTCTTTTTATTTTGTGCATTGTGCTTCATTGTTTACTTACCTAAGTTTGATTGTAATTAACTTTAAATACTATTAGGAGCATATATTACTATATCAGTGTTGGATTTATTTATTTATTTGTTTTTATAATTATAATTTGCGACGGATGTAGTGAGTAATTTATTTGTGTAATTTTATTCCCTTACAAAGAGTATGGGATATAGTATCGGATTATTGTTGTGAGGAAAAAAACCCTTGCAACTAGTGAGGGTATTACTAATGGACCAATTGCAAAGGATGTACGTCCCTCGTAATTTGTGAGGCGCCATTCCTTACTAAATCCGTCGCAAAGTAGTCCGTTACAAATTCCCTCACCACTGGATTTGCAACGAAGGGTTTAATCAGGGATTTACTCCGTGACAAAATCCGTTGCAAATCCAAAAATGCCTCACTAAACGCGAAAAATCCGTTGCTAAATCCGAAAGTAAATGGCCTTTTTCTAATAGTAAAAAGGGATAAGGGTGCGAGAGAATAAAAGTAAAAGAGTTAAGAGTATGAGAGATTAGGGTGCGAGAAATTAAAAGTAAAAGAGTTAAGGGTGCGAGAGATTAAACATAAAGGAGATAAGGGTAACAAGAAACGAAAAGTAAATGACAGCAAAATAAAATAAGTTAAAAAAGTATGATGTGATGTTCTCCATGTCTCCTCGTGAAAGTCCATCGTGCCCCTGCTTTTTGATCCTGAGAGACCGCTGACGAGTTCAGTAATTTCGAGGTCCAATAATATCTGGCACCGCGGGGCCACGAGGACGCCTTTTGGCCTTCGGCTTAACTGACACGTGCTTCGCCTGCGGCTATTAGATCTCTGCGGCCTAACCAGCCCGCAGCCTTTGGGTTCCGACGATCGGTAGTGTAACCCACGTGCTATTTGGGCCATGAATTTCAGAGGCCTACTCCCCTCAGATTTCATTTGGACGCGGCCCGTCTCAGGCCCAAGAGCTCCAAAGGCCTTAATCAATTGACCCATTTGGCCTGTCGACTTTCGGTGGTAACAGTAATATATTAAATCAAGTTTTTATCTTTATTTTTCTTTAATTTTTGTCCAGCCTAGTGAAGCAAACTTTTGTCCCAGAGTGATGAAGATTGGGACTCAAGTGCCACCAACTTATGACAGACTCTACCTTTTCTTGTGGTATTTTTTCCTTTTTTCTTTTAATGGTGTTTTACTTAGTTCCTTCACTGACTACCAAGGTTATCAAAACCGGACCGGTTCGACCGGTTAACCGGGTTCAACCGCCTTTTCAGCAAAGCCCCGGTCCGATTCACTGGAAAAAAAACCCCTTGGTTATATAACCGTTTTGAACCGGCCGGTTTTTAAGGTTTTTTGGGCAACCGGCCGGTTTTTTAAGGGTTTTTGCCCGGTTTTCCCAGTTGGCAGCCGGTTGGAACAATTATTATTTTTTTTTTAAGAAGGTTGTTATTTTTTTATGTTATTTTTCAGCCTTTAAATGTAAAACTCAAGAAAACGGTTGAACCCCGGTTTTATCGATTCACTACCTTCGCCGGTTCGATGTCCGGTCCGGTTTTCAAAACCTTGCTGACTACAAACCTTATTCTATCAAATGTTTTGCTTTAGCCAGTAGCCACCCTATGAAACGTTGCAATGACTTTGATCTATTATATTCAGTTCTTCTTCCACTTTTTGCAATGACCTTTCCAGCATTCATGTTGTGAATCATTTTTCCGAGCAGAGTATACATATATATACATTTTTTTTTACCACAAATGAAGTTGCATCCTCTCATGTCATGAGTATCAGGAGGGTGAGCTCACCGGACCATTTTGATCCGACATACACTAGACCGATTTGCCTCTCTCATTTTGGTCAGAAATTTTTAGCAGTATGTTGTCCATGTTCACAATCGATTGGCTAATAGTACACTCTCATGGTCCACTCATTGATGGATTTGCCTCTAAGCTAGCTGCGAGGAAACGCCGATATACAGAAATTATTTTAATATGTCTTCCCTGGTATTACCTTTCCATCTTTAAGTCCTTAAAGTCCCTGTGTGCGTTGCTAAAAGGTTCAGTAGACTCCTGAGAATATTTCTCGGAAGTGGGATGCTGATAGGCATAAAATCTATATCGTTGCTTGGAATTGGACTGCTAGAGCAAGGATTCATGTGGGCTTGGGTATTGAGTCCTTAACGCTAATGAATCAGAGCATACTTTTTAAGTGGATGTGGAAATATGCTAATATGGAGTTTACGAGAACAGTGTCTTGGCCAGTTTTCAACCGTAACAAGGCTTCTGTCATGTTCTCTCCTACGGGTATTGGTACTTTGAAACATTGAATATCTCTTAGTACTTGGGATGGCTGCAGATGCAAGTTCTGGAATGATCCGTGGCTTGATAGGTTGTTCGCTTGGCGTCTGATGATAAAAGAGGTTTTTTTTTTTTTTTATGCTAATGGATGATACGAATTATTATGCTTGTAGAACCAATATATACATGGTTAAAAAATCAAGACCATAGAGTCTCACCATACATATTTAACAAAACAATTACAATATCAGAAAGTTTAAGATGCATGAGGCACCAGGCTCATGTACGAGGTGACCTGAAAGGAGACTCCAGCATCTGCAAATCGATAATGACCGTTCCAATTTTTTATGGTTTCCGCATTTGAGATGACGCAGGAGACAGTAAAGGGAACTGTGGCTTAATCCATATAGTCGAATGAAGCAATATGATGTCCACAATCCTGTCCAATCAGCTGCAACATTCTTAACAATTCTCCTATTCCTCTCAAGCCATATAGACCGCAATGTAGCAATGGCAACAGTCATCTACAGTAAAGGCCCATTATAGAACTGAATGAAGGTTGGTGACACCCTATCTTGCTGCAGATTGCGAAAGAATCTTCGATCTAATTCTGGTCCACTCAACCCTAAATTCTAACATGGATTAAGTGCCTTAATCCGAATTTTCCATTCAGCGCCCCCACTGTTATTTCAAATGCAGAGACTATCATTAATTGGAAGGGTAGGGGCAGGAAACTGAATTGTCTTGCATGTGGGTGAGACACAGCCTTTTTGGTTTTCTTTTAGAGCTGTAATTGCTTTCTAACCTGCTAAGCGATGGCAGTTTAGCTGCAGATGCGCCCTTGTGACTCTTTCTTTTCCTTGTACTCTGTTTCTCCTTGTACAGAAAGTTTAGAGTTGAACCCGATTAGAAGAAAGACTATCCTGATCCATTGCAAAGGTCTTCAGTATCAACTCTTTCAGTATAAGATAAAAAGATATTGGGAGCAATCAAATAACTTAATTTAGCTTAAAAAAATCAAATAACTTAATTGTACAGTTTCATCTCACTCCACTGCACAGTTTACAGGTACTGCTGCCAATAAAACAAAAAAATCTCCTCTTGATTTGCATCTGTTTGTACTCAATTCACACAGCACATGTAAGTCTTATTAGTTCTCATGAATTTCATATCGGTTTTATTTCCGAACACAAAAAGAGCAAACACAAACACGAATGAAGCCCGTGTGATGATGCAGAGGGGAAGTGTACTGCTTTTCTCATAATTTAACTAAAAACTCATCGGACCATAATAGGTTTAACCAAAAGTTCATGGGACTTTTCCGTAAAGGGTTGACTTAGTTAGTTGAACTTCTATCAATACTCCCAATAAGTTGATCAGAGTGGTTCGGAAACTGTAATGAGCACGGTAGTTTACCTTGATTTGGACTTAGAGAACCTCCTCCCAATCCAAACTTTTGAAAAAAAAAAAAACAAATTGATAGGTTAATTATAAAACAGTATTATATTGAACCAATATGGCTTGTTAACGGAAAGTGCAAATTCGCCAGGAACATTAAATTTATGACAATAGATTTCATGTTAGCATCGAAAAAACATAAGAAATTTTGACGATAAACCCACAAATTTGCATACAGACATTCATGAGATCAAAGCCATAAAACTCTGCATAAGTACGTATGCTGGAAAACCTTGATCTGGTATTTAGAATGCAAAGGTGGTTTTTTTTTTTGTCAATGCGAACAAAATCTTCAGTTAGTCTGCTTTCTCTTTTTCTGACAAGACTTCAGCAAGCCTGACGTACTGCATCCCACAAGAAAGCAAACTACTGTTTCATCAAGTAATTATATATAACCTACAGAAAAATATAGGAAGACAAATCAATATATAGCGGAACAAATGCAGAATGTAGTAAAGGCCAATTGCATGGGGGAAACTTTGTAATCCAAGCAACACTACATAATCAAAACAGCGGAAAATTTGTGTTCTGATTTGATTTCTATAGGATTTTGCTGTATATCTAACTTAAGACACCAAAGCAGTAACACTAGTGATCAATGTCCAAATTAACAAATAAAAAGAAGAAAGGAAAAGAACAGAGCTGTTCACTCACAAATGCTGCTGCAATTTTGGAATTCAGTGAACACGACGATTTCTTCCCTTCTTACTACGTTCTACTCCTGAACGTAGGAGGTGCAAGGATTTGTGTACCCAATTTGGTGGTTGCAAACAGCAGTGGGTAGGAAACCCTGTATCTGAATCGTAACGTTCATAATGTTCAGGGAAAGGATTATTTGGAAAGTAGACAACCCAGGTGTGGTTGTACTCTGGGAAATCTTTAGCCACAATGGAAAACAAGGATTTCTCGGTAACAAAGAGCATCCGTCCCCTCAATCCATCATCTTCTTGTGGTGGCACAACCCATTCACCCTTCACTTCATCCAGCATAAGAACGCCTACAGAAATCTCGTCATCATCTTGAAACACCAAAAATAAATGCCCCAAAGATTTCACCAAAATAAACTTTCCTCCCAATAATACATGAAAACTTTGTTGGTCTTGGGCTAATCACCTCCACGCTGTCTGGTTTAGTTGCATCAATGGCTGCAACCCTTCCGCTATGATCCACTGCATAAAATTGATCATTGAGGTGTACAACACTCCTAAACGAATAATGGTCATATACGATAATAGTCCATCTGTCATCTCCCACCCTCCACATCTCAAGATCCTTAGAAGGCGTCGTCACCATCACTGCAAAACCGTCATTATCATCACCAGTACGAAAACTTGAACTGACGGCAACTTGTCTTGGTGGAATATGTTTTCCATAACCATCAACTGCCTCGAGGTAATAATCAAACCAAATCTCCTTCACTCTAAAATTCCGCGAGTCCAACAAATATTTAGTTTCCTGTTCTTGATAGTTCAATGCTTCGAGGGTTACCACGTTATTCTTCAATTTGGACTTTGATTTCGTTTTGGATTTGGAGTTCGAGGGTAAGGTTCTCAAGAGCAAGGGCGTGATGATGCCCGAGAAGTTGTGAGCTGGTTTGACGGAATATACAACCAACTCTTTGAGTACACACTGGTAAGAGTCATCGTCACTATCGTCAGAAGAAATAGAGTCGTCACGAAAGACAAGTAGAGGGAGTTGGGTGAGGGATGGGACTGCGGGAGGAAGGGGAGTGGAAGATCGCCATGAGCGGCAAACCGCCCTGAAATGGAGGATATTATGTGAGTATTTAGTTATGCAAAAAAGAGAAAAGAATAAGGACTTGCAAAGAACAAAGGAAAAATAGCGGGGTTAAGGAAGAGAGGGGCAACACGATTTGGTTATTGAGGAAAGCACACAATCCATTTTGCATTACATGACATATTTATACTTGTACAGCCGACATTCTTTTTTGTCTTTATATATTACAACCACAACTTTACACATTAATATCTAGATATTCTGATAGATTTTTTTAAATAACTTTTATTAATATCTAGATATTTTCTTAGAATATTCTAGATAATTATGTAAAGTATCATGATATTTTGATCTTTGATTTTTTATTAGACCATTCTAGAATACTACAAAATATCATGATCTTTTACAAGATTATTGTAGCAAGTAATCATGCTCCAATACTCCTCCTTGATTTCTTGCTGCAAACTCCCAAAGCATCTCTGAGCATCTCTGAGCTTCTCAATTCTTTCTTTGGACAATGCTTTTGTCAAAATATCAGCTAGATTATTTTCAGAATTGCAATGGACAAGACTAACTTCATTGGCTTGCTGCACTTCCTTGATAAAGTGAAACTTGATCTTCATATGCTTTGTCCTGCCATGAAACACTGGATTTTTAGATATAGCTATTGCAGATTGGATGTCAACCATAATCTCGGTAGCTTCTTCTTGATCTTCCTTGAGATCATGTAATATTTTTTCTCAACCAAATTGCTTGGTTGACAGCACCAGCAGCTGCTACATATTCTGCTTCTTCAGTTGACTGGGCAACAATATCTTGCTTCATGAAATTCCAAGAAAAAACAGCAGTACCAAAAGAGAATAAGTACCCTGATGTGCTTTTTATATCGTCATGAGAACCAGCCCAGTCGCTATCAGAAAATTATGAAGCTTGATCTCTTGTTTCAGTTGAAACCAAACACCAAAATCAGCAATGCCTTTAATCATCATGAGTGGAAGGGGAGTTGAAGATCGCCATGAGCGGCAAACAACATTAAAAAGCCCACAGAATTCTCTTCATCATCTTGAAACACCAAAAATAAATTCCCCACAGGTTTCACCAAAATAAACTCTCCGTCCTAACAATTCCCCACAGACGTTGGCTCTGGGCTAATCTTCTTCGCGCGATCTGGTTTGGTTCCATCAATGGCTGTACAACTCTGCTAAACGAATAATGGTCTAATCTGATAATAGTCCATCACTCATCTCCCATCCTCCACATCGCCAGCTTCCCAAAAGGCGCTGCCACCATCACTGTAAAACCAAAACCATCATCATCATCACCACCAGTACTCTCCTTACGAAAAATTGAACTGACGGCCACTCATCTTGTTTTGAGATCATAATCACCAAGTGTCTCGAGGTAATAATCAGCCCAAATCTCCTTCACTCGAAAAAACCGAGTGTTCCACAAATATTTATTTTTTAGCTTCGGATAGTTAAATGCTTTCAGAAGAGTAACGTTATCCTCTACCGATTTGTAAGTAACCAGGCATGCAAACTTGACAATCAAAATGCAGCGGAAAGACCCGGTACTCATGGAGGATCCAAGTGAAGCTAACTAAACCGAATAACAATTTTCGTACCATGTTTGGTTGAGATTTTTCACACAACTATTTGGTTGAATCAGCAAGAACCGGACAGAAGTCCTGCTCCTCTACGGTATCCACACGAACCGTCGATAACTATCTGGAAATCGTCTCACGATTACCAACCCGAGCACTCCCGAACAATAATGCTAGCTGCATATTTCCGGGAGCTAGAACTTGTGTTTGTGGTATTTTCTTTCTTTCTCAAAGAAAAGAGTGTGTGTGTGTGTTCTTGCAAGTCTGAAAAACTCTCTCAAGTCTCTAGAACTTATAATTGCAAGAGCTAGATAATCTCATTATCCACACCCACAAATGCATAAAGTAAATGGAGACAATGGCCAACATAATGGCCAACATAATGGTCCACCATCTATCATGATTAATATTTCCATTATCTTGTCTACCACTAATGCATTATCATATATAAACACATCACATCACTAATTCTGGTTCAATAATTCAGACAATTAGTGAACCAAAACGACCATGGTCCAACCACGGTCCAACCGTGGTCCAACCACATGGTCGAACCACGATCCAACCATGGTTCAACCACCAGCTCGAATCAACAGTTCTAAGTGTGTGACCCTGTAGGAACTTGTAACATTTGGCAATAATTGTAAAATCTCATTTTACAATTATAAACAATGAGCGGTGTCTAGCAACACATCATTGCTGCCCAACAACAAGATCAGTACTGATTCATTATGCCTCGGAACATGTCATCGTCCTTTCGTCTCATTATCATGATTAAACACGAGACATGGAATAATTCAATCTCGTATATGTTTAATCTAAGTTTCTTGATCCCCGAGTTAACTGTGTAAAACAGATACTAATGATATCACCATATCACATAATCCGAGCATGGCCATGCATTTACAGTTCAACTCTATCAAGAGGCCCAACTGATAATATGCCCGTTATATGGGTTGGATGAATTCTATCTTGATCATACAAAACCCACTACACATTTATCATATACCCAATGATTACACTAAGGTCTACTCAGTTACGAATAGCCAAGAGTAATATCAAAGTATATGACTCACATGTTGGGAACCTTGATGTTCTCAGGTCTAAGGACAATCCATATAAGAATCACTAATGACAATCATATAACGTTCCATGTAGTATTCTTATGTCGGGTCAGTCCAGACCACAAGTTCTCTAACTTGTACCCGTATGTAGAATTCATATCTCATATAATTCTCAACATACGCTAGTCTTAATTTATTATTACAACCCATCCATAATAATAATCGACTAGGGACATTTAAGAATATAAAATATTATAGGGTTGTAAATATGTGCAAGCGTTTATCTCATAAACATATTTATTGGAATAACCTTAATGTATTTACATGACTATGTACAATCATCCATTGATTGGCTTTTGGGCATATTACACTAACAATCTCCCACTTGCACTAAAGCCAATCATCCATGTATCTAATACCAATGGATGTAGCATGACCATCATGCTTCTGCTGTGTGAGAGGCTTAGTCAATGGATCTGCTACATAGTTCTCAGAAGGAACTTTGCACAACCTCAGTTGTAGAGTCGGCAACTGTTTCTTGCTCGGAACTCTTCCAGCAAACAGCACCACCTCCAAGACAAAACACATAACCTAACTGCGATCTAAAATCATCCCTGACAGTTTGGAAGCTAGCATCTGTGTAACCCTTTACAACAAGCTCATCAACGCTTCCGTATACAAGGAATGCATCCTTAGTCCTTCTCAAGTACTTAAGGAAGTTCTTAACCACTGTCTAGTGACTTTCACCGGGATCAGATTGATATCTGCTTGTGACACTCAAAGCATATGCGACATCCGATCGAGTACATAGCATGACATACATGATAGATCCTATTGCAGATGCATAAGGGATCGTACTCATCCGCTCTCTCTCCTTAGAAGTACTAGGATATTGATTCTTTGAGAGAGATATGCCATGTGACATGGGCAAGAAACCTTTCTTGGAATCTTGCATGATAAACCTCTTTAGCACCTTGTCAATATATGTACTTTGACTTAGCCCATGAAGCCTTTTGGATCTATCTCTATAGATCTTTATACCTAGCACGTAGGCAGCTTCTCCTAAGTCCTTCATTGAGATATTCTTTCCTAACCAAGTCTTTACAGACTGTAGTGTTGGAAGAATGTCGTCAACATACAATAACAAGAAAACGATAGTGCTCCCACTAACCTTCTTGTAAACACATGGCTCATCTTCATTTTTAATGAAACCAAACTATTTGATTAATTCATCAAAAGGAAGATTCCAACTCCTAGAAGCTTGCTTTAATCCATAAATGGATCTTTGCAACTTGCATACCTTGTTAGCATTTTCTGGAGTGACAAAACCTTCAGGTTGTATCATGTACACATCCTCTAAAAAATTTCCATTAAGGAAAGCAGTTTTTACATCCATTTGCCATATCTTATAATCATGGTATACTGCTATAGCCAGTAGAATCCGGATGGATTTAACCATGGCAACTGGTGAGAAAGTTTCATCATAGTCAATACCATGAACTTGTTTAAAACCTTTCGCAACCAATCGCCCTTTAAAGGTAATCACATTACCATCCATGTCGGTCATTTTCTTAAAGACCCACTTGCACCCAATAGGTTTTACCCCTTCAAGTGGATCAACCAAGGTCCATATCTTGTTTTCATATATGGATTCCATCTCCAAATTCATGGCTTCTAGCCACTTCTTAGAGTCTGGACCCGTAATAGATTGCTGATAGGAAGTGGGCTCATCCTCTTCTATGAGCATCACGTCTCCAGTATGAGTCATAAGAAATCCATATCTCTCAGGCTCATGCCGAGTCCTATCAGACCTACGTAGTCCATGTGTTACAGGCACAGGTTTTTGACCCACAACATCTTGTGGTTCCTGTCCTTGTTCCATCTCAGCCTCTATACCTCGAACTTCTTCGAGTTCTATTTTTCTCCCATTGATCTTTCTAGAAATGAATTCTCTTTCTAGAAAAATAATAGTACGAGAAACAAACACTTTGTGCTATGTGGGATTATAGAAGTAATATCCTTTAGTTTCCTTAGGATATCCAACAAAGAGGCACTTGACGGATTTAGGGCCGAGTTTATCTGATGCTTCTCGTCTCACGAAAGCCTCACAACCCCAGATCCTCATAAAAGACAAATTGGGATGCTTCCCTGTCCATATCTCATATGGTGTCTTTTCAACCGATTTAGATGAAACACAGTTAAGTGTGAATGCAACACTCAATAATGCATGTCCCCAAAATGAAGAAGGATGGTTAGCTTGACTCATCATAGATCGAACCATGTCTAACAAAGTTCTATTCCTCCTTTCAGATACCCCATTCCATTGAGGTGTTCCTGGTGGAGTAAGTTGTGATACTATACCACATTCCTTTATATGATCAAGAAAATTTCGATCTAAGTATTCACCTCCTTAATCAGATCGAAGCTTTTTACTACTCTTGCCGAGTTGATTCTGTACTTCACTCTTGAATTCCTTGAACTTTTCAAAGGATTCTGACTTTTGTTTCATAAGATACACATAGCCATATCTACTATAATCATCAGTAAATGTAATGATGTACTGAAAACCACCTCTAGCCTGTGTTGACATAGGTCCACATACATCAGAATGTATAAGACCTAACAAGTCCGAAGCTCTTTCACCTTTACCGGCAAAAGGAGCCTTCGTCATTTTGCCTAATAAACATGACTCACATGTCTCATATGATTCAAAATCAAATGTGTTTAAAAGTCCATCTTTATGGAGTTTAGAAATACGAGTCTCGTTTATATGGCTCAATAGGTTTCGTTAGAATCGTTTAATCTAACCTTCTTCGTATTACTGTTATAGATTGGTGTTTCAAGGTTTAGAACATACAAACCATTGCTTAAATATGCACCACCAAAGTAAATATCATTGAAATAAATAGAACAACAATTGTTCTTTATTACAAATGAAAAACCTTTCTTGTCCAGACAAGAAACAGAAATCAAATTCCTGCTTATGGTAGGAACATAATAACAATCGTCAAGTTCTAAAACAAAACCACTCGGTAAGGGAAGATGGTAAGTCCCAACGGCTAATGCAGCAACTCTTGCTCTATTTCCAACGCGCAGGTCTATCTCTCCCTTTGCTAATCTTCTACTCTTTCTCAGTTCCTGCACATTTACACAAATGTGAGAACCACATCCGGTATCTAATACCCATGATGCAGAGATAGAGATATTAGCTTCTATAACAAAAATACCTAAAGTGGAAGTCTTACTTCCCATCTGTTTCTTCACCTCTTCAAGGTAAACATAGCAGTTGCGTTTCCAATGGCAAGGTTTGTTGCAATGGAAACATTGTCCTTCCTTTGCAATACTACCTTTGGGTTTCAGCACATGGGAACAAGAAGATGCACATGCACCAAACTTTTTGGCACATTTTTTCTTCTTGTAAAACTTGGCTTTATCCTTTCCTTTGCCTTTTCCAACTATCAATATGCTGTTGGATCTATTTGCCTTCATATGTTGCTCAACTGTTCCTAACATGTTAAGGAACTCATACAAGGATTTGTCAAGATGATTCATATTGAAATTCATGACAAATTGGCTATAACTATCCGGCAACGATGGCAGAAGTAGATCAACTGCCAACTCCTTTTGCAAAGGAAAACCTAGACCCTCAAGGCTCTCAATGTATCTAACCATTTTGAGCACATGAGATCTCATCAGTGATGACTCAGCCATCTTGCATTGGAACAATGCCTTAGAGGTCTCATACCTCTCATGCCTTGCTTGCTCTTTAAAGAGCATTTTCAGGTGTTCGATCATATCGAAAGCACCCAAGTTCTCATGTTGCTTCTGAAGCTCAGAGTCCATGTTAACAAGCATAAGGCATGCAACATCCAATGCATCATCAACATGCTTCTTGTAAGCATCTCTTTCCGCCCTAGGAGCATTAGGCGCCGGTTCATTTGGAACGGGCCCTTCAAGGACATACAACTTCTTTTCTTGTTTGAGTACTATCCTCAAATTGCGATGCCACTTTAGGAAGTTATTCCCATTCAGCTTTTCCTTCTCAAGGACCGATCGCAGAGATTGTGTACTAGTGTTTTGTACCATGATAACTCTACAACATTGATCAACTCACACAAATAAGAGTCATGTATACATAAAATTACATAAAAAGGAATTTTATTAAATGATGCTCCTACTATGAATCAAGATAATGATAAGTAGGCCAAGATCCATATTTCACTACAAGATAAGTTAGCTTTGGTTGATCGCTTATATCATAGTTATTTAGGTAGACAACTCTTGTCAATTACATCTCATGTAACTCTTGAATAAATGAGTGAACAACACTTATTCTTGTTTATCTCATAGACTTAGCTCAACTCTTTGCCTCTAAGTCCACAATCCTATTGAGATGACCTAGTTAAGTTCAACCCATAATAAGCAGTTTGGATATTACAATTTTCCCATCGCACTTTGCTAGGATAAACATTGGCACCTTGCTTTGGCAAAACCTACCAAGTGTTGATCTAAGCAATGATGAGTGCTTATCAATGGAAGGCAACACAAGTGAAACTTAATATTTAGCATCTTGCTAGGATAAACATTGGCACTTTGCTTTGGCAAACCTACCAAGTATTGATCTAAGCATAGATGAGTGTTTGTCAACAAATTATTTCCAAAACATGCATGTGATCATATATCGCATATACAATCATTTATAATCAATACCAAGCTATATGACATGATTATAAAAGGATAAACATGCTAACAAGCAATCAACATGTTGTTCATATATCATTAAGATCATAAGAACATGTTATATAGGATGCAAAACATCAAATTGATTTGCAGAATTTCAGAACATTGATGTTTAACCATAGAACATCGATGTTTAACCATAAAACATCATGTTTGTGGTTTCTTTACTCCAGAATATCGATGTTTAACCCTTAAACATCGATGCTTAAAGTTTATGGAACCAGAACATCGATGTTTAATACTTGAACATCGATGTTTGAACAATGTTTCTGCAAAAACACCTTGAAATGCAATCGGTCAAGAGAACATCGATGTTTAAACATCGATGTTTGAACCCCTCGGCGGACTATCGACCAAAGAGAACATCGATGTTTAACGATTAAACATCGATGTTTTGACCTTTTGGCTAATAATCAACAGAGGAGAACATCGATGTTTACCATTAAACATCGATGTTTTGTCCACTCGGCCGAAGAGAACATCGATGTTTACCCTCAAACATCGATGTTATGCCCCTTTATCGAACTCATTCGACTTTCTGCCAGAAGTACAAATTGATTGCTATCATATACCAATCAACTACTTGTTGTCAAACACTTTTGACAAAACCAACCACAATATATATCACATATACAAAACGAATTCAATATATCATGATCATGCTACATCATATACAACATATCATCTATTTCTATAGGAGCATATCATACATATGCACAACAAATTCGGTTTAGCGTTTCACAAGGTGGCTCCGCTATCACTGTAAGTAACCGGGCATGCAAACTTGACAATCAAAATGTAGCGGAAAGACCCGGTACTCATGGAGGATCCAAGTGAAGCTAACTAAACCGAATAACAATTTTCGTACCTTGTTTGGTTGAGATCTTTCACTCAATTGTTTTGGTTGAATTAGCAAGAACCGGACAGAAGTCCTGCTCCTCTACGGTATCCACACGAACCGTCGATAACTAGTCGGAAATCGTCTCACAATTACCAACCCGAGCACTCCCGAACAACAGTGCTAGCTGCAGATTTCTGAGAGCTAAAACTTGTGCTTGTGGTGTTTTCTTTCTTTCTCAAAGAAAAGAGTGTGTGTGTGTGTGTTCTTGCAAGTCTGAAAAACTCTCTCAAGTCTCTAGAGCACAGAATTGCAAGAGCTAGATAATCTCATTATCCACACCTACTAATGCATAAAGTAAATAGAGACAATGGCCAACATAATGGTCCACCATCTATCATGATTAAGATTCCCATTATCTTGTCTACCACTAATGCATTATCATATATCAACACATCACATCACTAATTCTGGTTCAATAATTCAGACAATTAGTGAACCAAAACGACCATGGTCCAACCACAGTCCAACTATGGTCCAACTACCTGGTCGAACTGTTAGGACTAATGCTTCCATGTCTCATTTCAGGGTTTTGATAATGACAAACCAACCAAAGCTCCATTGATGAATTCCTTGAAGCAAAAAGACACTAATCATAGAAGCACAAGTCTAAAGACAAAGGAGTACAAGATTTGAAGCAACAAGGATGAAGATATATAGAGAGTTCATCTATAGAAATTCCTTGTAAATGGTAACTCAAGAATTCCAAGTTAATGCTCAAATCAAAAATCGTGTTCCTTCATGCATTCATATCATAAAACGATTTTTGAGTCCCAAAACATCGATGTTGAAGTAACCAACATCGATGTTATTGCATTTAAGTTTTATTAAGTCTTTGCCGTAGTAAAAGAACATCGATGTTCTGCCCACAACATCGATGTTGTTTTAAATAAACATCGATGTTGTGTCCAAAACATCGATGTTGTGTTTTCCAAACTTTTCTCAATTTTTGACAGAAGTATAAAAACATCGATGTTGTCTTTTAAATATCGATGTTGTGTCTTTCAAAGCTTTCCAAAATTTTACGAAGCATGAAAACATCGATGTTGTACATTAAACATCGATGTTGTGAAATTCTTAGTTTTTCCAAAATCTGGCAGAAGTACCAAGACATCGATGTTTGCTCTGAGAACATCGATGTTGTGTTTCAAAACATCGATGTTGCTCAGACAAACATCGATGTTTTACTAGCCGTTGGCTCAATTATTTGAATGCAACGGCTAAACATCGATGTTCTTGAGCAAAACATCGATGTTGTGCCGTTATGAGCAGAAACCTTTTTCCAACAAGCATGCTACTTTGTTTAAAGAGTTTCAGACTTTGTCCCCAACATCTATATGTATGTTTAAGACTATAAATAGAGGCCAAAAACCTCACTTTCAGTTTGATCAACTCCCATATACATTCAAGTATTCTTTGAAAATCATTCAACCAATTTGTGAGCTATAACTGGTGAAAATTCTGAGTTGTTCAATAAGAGCTTTCTTTTGTACTCATATTCACTCTATTAGAGAGTTTTGCTTGAGAGATTGTAAGTGTTATTCATACACCATAAGGGAGGATTGTTCCCTTGAGAGAAGTCTTAAGGTGTGGTATCCTTAAGCAAGTGTAGGATTCTTGAGATTAGAATTCCTAGGAAAGTCTTGAAGTGAGGTATCTTCAAGCAAGAGTGTTGAGGTTCATGTGACTTGAACTTTCAGGGTTTAGGATTCTTGTGACTAGAATTCCTAGGTTGTAACGGTTTGTTAAGCACCCGTAAGCTTAACGTAGATAGTGAAATCTTCAAGTGAGATTTGAAGGGCTGGATTAGCCACACTAGTAGAGTGTGTGTGAACCAGGATAAATCTTTGTGTCCTTCTTTCAATTCCGCAATTTAATTCCTGCAAAGTTTTTTTTTTTTAATTTTTGGCCATAAGCTATTCACCCCCCCCTCTAGCTTAAGCCTATTGTATCTAACAATTGGTAGTGGAGCCTAACTCTCTGAAAGACTTAACCGTTTGAGAGGTATTATCCATGGCTTTTTCACGTAATGTGTTTGCAGGAAACAATGAAGGACAGTCCATCACCCGTCCACCGTTGCTCAATGGTGCCAACTATACATATTGGAAGGAGAGGATGAGAGTCTTTATTCAATCCAACTACTTCACTCTCTGGCAGACAATAAAGAATGGAGATCAAATTCCGACGAAGAGAGTTGGTGAAATTATGGTGGCCAAGACGGAAGAGGAGTATAATGCCGAGGACGTCAAGAAAGTTCAAAACAACTTCATGGCAATCAACATACTCCATTGTGCACTCAATCAAGAAGATTACCAAATGATTTCACGATGCACTACTGCCAAGGACATTTGAGATATGCTGGAAGTCACCTATGAGGTAACAGATAGTGATGATAAAACGGATTTCCAATGTCTCATGGCAAAGGAAGAAGAAGCGGAAGAGGTAAGTGATTCTGAACCTTTTAATCATGATGAATTGCAAGACGCTTTTAATGAATTGTATGCTGAATATATTAAAATCTCTAAGATTCATTTAAAGCAAAAGAAACAAATTGCTTCATTAGAAAAGAATCTAGAAGAGATTACTTGTGAAAATGATAAATTGAAGGAAGGAAATAGGATTCTAGGCATGCCCAAAGTATGTGGATCATGTAAATCACTATATGAACGAGTCAAAGAACTTGAAAGAAAAACTAAGGAGTGTTCTTCATGCAATTCTTTGAATGAGCAAAATGAGAAGTTATTATGTGAAAATGAAAAGCTCAGAGAAGAAAACAAGTTTTATGGGAAGAAAAGTGCTAACAAACCGGATAACTTAGAATGCACGACATGTAAACCCTTAAAGAAGCAAGTTGAAAATCTTGAGGCAACATTAAAGAAACTTAGCACCCCTCAGAAAAATTTAAATTCTATGCTAAACAATTTGCAATCAACTAAACATGGAATAGGTTTTAGAAACGAACCTAAAAGATCTAAAATTGAGCCTAGGAAGCATAAGGTTCAACCTAAGGGTCACCATGTTAGTAAAGTGCATAAACATGGACAGCATAATTATTATCAACCTAGATGGATGTACAATCCAAATGTTATTTGCCATTACTGTAATAGAGTCGGACACATTGCTCCTGCTTGTTTTACTAGGCATAGACATTGGACTCAAGATGAAGCCTATCGTCATCATGTCCCTAACACTCATGGACCCAAAAAGATTTGGGTACCAAAATCCCTTTGATTTGTTTTGCAGGTATGCTTGAAAGCATCAAGTGTACTTTGGTACCTTGATTGCGGATGCTCCAAGCAAATAATCAAAGAAGCATCCAAGTGGCGACATTTATCCATGTGGGACTTGTAGATAAAAACATCGATGCTCATCTGAGTAACATCGACGTTCAGAGTTTTTCAGCTCACCTAATTGTCCAACCAGTGGCTGAAAAACATCGATGTCTTGCAGCCAACATCGATGTTTCCATGAGAACTGTCAAAACACAAATCAAGCATACACATCGATGTTTTGTATCAAATTTCGATGTTCGGTAAGAATTTTATTTTTCTAATAATCTTTAAAAGTCGATGTTCGTTTTCTACATATCGATGTTACTCATTCCAAGCTGTTTAAATTTTCTGTCTAGTGGTCGAAACATCGATACCTCATTCTTGAATATCGAAGTTCTGCCCTTGTTGCATTTTCACAGCTTAGAAATAAGTTAATTTTCTCACTTAAGTTAAGAATTTTAGATAGCATGTTCATGACTAAATGTCTCATGAAGAATATTTAGATTTCTTTCAATTTAAGCTAAGCTAGTAGTTAGTGCACAATTGATCAAATTGAGAAACAGTAGCTTGTTTGATGAACATTCACATAAAAGAAATTTATGACATACACATGCTGAAAGCATAAAGTACTTTTATTGATTACAAAGATTGAGTACAGCTGCTGAATCTTAAAACACACACATTCGATTACATCATATATTTTACAATCACACTTACAAACAAGAAACGTAGAATTACATCATACATATTCATTACAATTATTATCTGCTTCTAACGATTTGGAACAGCTGTGACAGTAAAACTAGTAGGAGTATCAACTATGTTAATCCTAACGCTATCGTTCCATGAGAACCACATTCCACCAGAATTGTTCTGACCCGAAAGCTCGAACCGGTGCGCTGATGGAAAACGTAGAGGAATAACTCCGTGGTTTACTCCAGCCTGCCAGCAAGTTTCTGTTAGAAGAACCATATTTGGTTTATACTGGTTCTTCAAGTCTCGCAGGGTCCGAACAAAGTCTTGGGAGCGTCTTGTGATCCCTCTGCAGTTCCATACCAGAAGACGAACCTTTGGCCAAGTCGGCGGAATGAC
>JAKUCV010006037.1:60906-73305 GCA_028386065.3 Turnera subulata
CAAGGATGAACAGGTAAGAATCTTACCAAACAAACAGAGAAACATCGATGTTTCCCCGACCAACATCGATGTTGGATGCGTCACACAAGTGGCAGAGTGTTGAAAACATCGATGTTGCCATTCACAACATCGATGTTCAGGTAAGTCTTTCAAATTCTTCATTATAACATTGATGTTCAAACACCAAACATCGATGTTTGCACCTATGAGCTTGATTTTCAAAAATTTTGAGTGCTAAAAACATCGATGTTTTTAACACCAACATCGATGTTTAACCATAGTGCTTAACCATCAGTTTGGCAGTACGCCAAAAATATCGATGTTGTGGTATAAACATCGATGTTTGAAAAATGGATCTTTTTTCTTTTTCTGCCGAGAGCCAAAAACATCGATGTTTATGATAAAACATCGATGTTAGGACGTTACAATTTTAAAAAACAATATAGCCGTTGGAAGCCAAAACATCGATATTTTGGGTGAAAACATCGATGTTTTAACATTAAAAACTAGCCGTTACAGTTCACAACGGCTAGCTTTTTGGCTCCTTCTCACCTACAATCTGATTTCTTTCATCCTTTTACCATCTCCATACATTCTCTTCTCCTCTCTTGTCCACATACACTCCTCCTCCTTCCATATTTTTTTTGTCCACATACATCTTCATTTTGTGTCTACATACATTCCTCCATCACTATATCTATCTCTTTACCTCTTCTCCTCTGCTCACTCCCACGTCTTTCTCTTTTTCCATTGAGCGCATAGACACCGAGGTGCAAAGACAAGGACACGACATTAGGGCTTATTTTAATCACATCAACTACAATCCTCCACCATACTACCAAGGCTACGATTTTGGTGGTGATGAGGATGATAATGATGATGAGGAGGATGAGGACTATTCTCCCATGGATGTTGAGCAAGAAGAAGGTGATGAAGAAGATGAAGGCCATGAGGATGAAGAGGACAACGATGATGATGATAATGATGATGATGATGACATTAGCCCATCCTTTTAAACTTTTTTTGCTTTGTTTAAATTTATGTCTTTCATGTTTAAGTATCTTTCAAATTCAATAAAATGCTTCTTATTGTTGTTTCTTTTTGCTAATGATAAAAGGGGGAAGATAATCAAGTATATGCACCAAGTTAGGGGGAATCATAAATTGAAAAGTTGAAAAATATAGGGGGAATTAATCTTCTTAAGAACTCATAAAACTTGGCATATACTAACATGAGTTTGTCATTATCAAAAAGGGGGAAATTGTTAGGACTAATGCTTCCTTGTCTCATTTCAGGGTTTTGATAATGACAAACCAACCAAAGCACCATTGATGAATTCCTTAAAGCAAAAAGACACTAATCAAAGAAGCACAAGTCTAAAGACAAAGGAGTACAAGATTTGAAGCAACAAGGATGAAGATATATAGAGAGTTCATCTATAGAAAATCCTTGTAAATGGTAACTCAAGAATTCCAAGTTAATGCTCAAATCAAAAATCGTGTTCCTTCATGCATTCATATCATAAAACGATTTTTGAGTCCCAAAACATCGATGATGAAGTAACCAACATCGATGTTATTGCATTTAAGTTTTATTAAGTCTTTGCCGTAGTAAAAGAACATCGATGTTCTACCCACAACATCGATGTTGTTTTAAATAAACATCGATGTTGTGTCCAAAACATCGATGTTGTGTTTTCCAAATTTTTCTCAATTTTTAACAATAGTATAAAAACATCGATGTTGTCTTTTAAACATCGATGTTGTGTCTTTCAAAGCTTTCCAAAATTTTACGAAGCATGAAAACATCGATGTTGTACATTAAACATCGATGTTGTGAAATTCTCAGTTTTTCCAAAATTTGGCAGAAGTACCAAGACATCGATGTTTGCTCTGAGAACATCGATGTTGTGTTTCAAAACATCGATGTTGCTCAGACAAACATCGATGTTTTACTAGCCGTTGGCTCAATTATTTGAATGCAACGGCTAAACATCGATGTTCTTGAGCAAAACATCGATGTTGTGCCGTTATGAGCAGAAACCTTTTTCCAACAAGCATGCTGCTTTGTTTAAAGAGTTTCAGACTTTGTCCCCAACATCTATATGTATGTTTAAGACTATAAATAGAGGCCAAAAACCTCACTTTCAGTTTGATCAACTCCCATATACATTCAAGTATTCTTTGAAAATCATTCAACCAATTTGTGAGCTATAACTTGTGAAAATTCTGAGTTGTTCAATAAGAGCTTTCTTTTGTACTCATATCCACTCTATTAGAGAGTTTTGCTTGAGAGATTGTAAGTGTTATTCATACACCATAAGGGAGGATTGTTCCCTTGAGAGAAGTCTTAAGGTGTGGTATCCTTAAGCAAGTGTAGGATTCTTGAGATTAGAATTCCTAGGAAAGTCTTGAAGTGAGGTATCTTCAAGCAAGAGTGCTGAGGCTCATGTGACTTGAACTTTCAGGGTTTAGGATTCTTGTGACTAGAATTCCTAGGTTGTAACGGTTTGTTAAGCACCCGTAAGCTTAACGTAGATAGTGAAATCTTCAAGTGAGACTTGAAGGGCTGGATTAGCCACACTAGTAGAGTGTGTGTGAACCAGGATAAATCTTTGTGTCCTTCTTTCAATTCCGCAATTTAATTCCTGCAAAGTTTTTTTTTTTAATTTTTTGCCATAAGCTATTCACCCCCCCCTCTAGCTTAAGCCTATTGTATCTAACACGAACCACGGTCCAACCACGGTTCAACCACCAGCTCGAATCAACAGTTCTAAGTGTGTGACCCTGTAGGCACTTGTAACATTTTGAAATAATTGTAAAATCTCATTTTACAATTATAAACAGTGAGCGGTGTCTAGCAACACATCATTGCTACCCAAACGACAAGATCAGTACTGATTCATTATGCCTCGGAACATGTCATCGTCCTTTCGTCTCATTATCAAGATTAAACAAGAGACATGGAATAAGTCATTCTCGTATATGTTTAATCTAAGTTTCTTGATCCCCGAGTTAACTGTGTAAAACGGATACTAATGATATCACCATATCACATAATCTGAGCATGACCATGCATTTACAGTTCTACTCTATCAAGAGGCCCAACTGATAATATACCCGTTATATGGGTTGGACGAATTCCATCTTGATCATACAAAACCCACTACACATTTATCATATACCCAATGATTACACTAAGGTCTACTCAGTTACGAGTAGCCAAGAGTAATATCAAAGTATATGACTCACATGTTGGGAACCTTGATGATCTCAAGTCCAAGGACAATACATATAAGAACCACTAATGACAATCATATAACGTTCCATATAGTGTTCTTATGTCGGGTCAGTCCACACCACAAGTTCTCTAACTTGTACCCGTATGTAGAATTCACATCTCATATAATTCTCAACATACGCTAGTCTTAATTTATTATTACAACCCATCTATAATAATAATCGACTAGGGACATTTAAGAATATAAAATATTTTAGGGTTATAAATATGTGCAAGCATTTATCTCATAAACATATTTATTGGAATAACCTTAATGTATTTACATGACTATGTACAATCATCCATTGATTGGCTTTTGGGCATATTATACTAACACGATTTGGTTTTGGATTTGGATTTGGATTTGGAGGGTAGGGTTCTCAAGAGCAAGGGCGTGGTGCCGGAGAGGTCGTGAGCAAGTTGGACGGAATAAACAGCCAACTCTTTGAGTACATATTGATAAGAGTCATCGCCACGATAATAAAAGGAACTAGAGTGGTCAGAATCGTCAGCAGAAAAAGAGCCATCAGGGTAGACAAGTAGAGGGAGGGTGAGGAAGGGTGAAGGAGGGGACTACGGGAGGAAGGGGAGTTGAAGAACGCCATGAGCGGCAAACTGCCCTGAAACGGAGGATATCGAGGTAGCTATTCTGGAAGCAACTCCCGATCTTCTCCAAGAGCTCGATTGGAAGATCGATCCAACAGTTATTCTTTGAGGTTTTTTTGATACGAAGTTATTCTCTGATGTTGGAGCCATGGCGGAGGGTGGTTTCTATACTTTCGAGGTTTCTTTCTAGGGTTTGTTTAATTATAGTGCGTAGAAGAGAGCAAGAGTTTCATTCTAGGGTTTGGCAAATATTGGTTAGTCAGGCGGTGGAGAGATTATGGGCCATCAGTACATGGGAAAATTATGGTCCTTGTTATGGGAATTTGTATTGTCCAAAATCCAAAACATTTTTTAAATTGGCTAATTAAAAATTATACGGAAAAAAGGATTTTAAAACTTCAGTATTATACAGTAAAATATTACATAAGGTTTTTTTCTTTTTTATTTTTGTCCAGCCGGTTTAGTAGTGAAGCAAAATTTTGTCCTAAGTGAAGAAGAATGGGAATCCGGTTATGACAGCCTCGACCTTTTCTTTTGGTATTTTTACCTTTTTCTCTTGAATGACTCTGATCTGCTATATTTAGTTCTTCCACATTTTGCAATGACCTTCCCGCGTCCATGTAGTGAAACATTTTTCCCAGCAGAATAAATTTTTTTTTTTTTACGACAAATAAAGTTGCGTTCATGTAGTGAAACATTTTTCCCAGCAGAATAGATTTTTTTTTTTTTACGACAAATAAAGTTGCTTACTCAGAAATTTTTAGCAGTATGTTGTCAATGTTCACAAGTAGTACACTCTCATGGTCCACTCATTGATAGATTTGCCTCTAAGCTTGGAAACGCTATCTTTTCTTGGGCAGCCGAATCACTCTCCTCAAGTCAGTTTTTATGTAGTGTTCCATCCTTAAGTCTTCAAAATACCTATGCATGCGTGTTGCTAAAAATATCAGTAGACTCCTGAGAAAATTCTCTGAAGTGGGATGCCGGTAGGCTTAGATTCTATATGGATGTTCAGAATAGGATTTGCTAGAGCAAGGATTCGTTGGGGGCCAGGGTATTGAGTCCATAACACTGATGAATCAGAGCTTGATTTTTAAATGGTTAAGGAAATATGCTAATATGTAGAGTTTACCGGCCGTGGTTGTGATGTTTGGGCTAGTGTGATTCATGAGAAATATACAGGTATCATTACTTTGAAACATTGCATATCTCTTAGTATTGGGGATGGCTGCAGATGCATGATCCTTGGCTTGATAGTATAGTTCTCAAATCATCCTTTCCTAGGTTTGTTCGCTTTGGCATCTGCTAATGGAGTCTTTTTTTTGTATGCTAAACAATGATACTTATTAATATTCTTGTAGAACCAATATACACAAGGTTAGAAGATCATGGATCAGAGTCTGAGCATCCATATTTAAGAATGCAATTGCGACAGTAGAACCTCTAAGAAGCATAAGGCAGCAGACTCATGTACGAGGTGACCCGAAAGGAGGCTCCAGCACCAGTAAATCGCGATGGTAAGAAGCGCTAAAGGGAATTGTGGCTGCAGTGACTTAATCCACTGAGTTGAATGAAGGAATATGATGTCCACGATCCTGTCCAAGTCAGCTGCAACATTCTTAAAAATTCTCCTATTCCACTCAAGCCATATAAACCGCAAAGTAGCAACAGCAACAATCATCCACAGCCACCTATTACAGCGAAATTAAAGGTGATAAAAAGGCCCACTGTAGAAGCAGATCCTCAATGGAGGTTGGTGACACCTAATCAATACCCCTTCGGTTGCAAGCTTTATAACACGACAACCGCCTAGAGACATAGCAAATAAGGAGAATGTGGTCCCTAGACTCATGGTGAATCAAACAGAACAGATTGATAGAGCCAGCAAGGGATATTATACCTCCATACTGCAGAGCATCCCTACCAATATTAATAGCTAACCAAAGCCAGCACTCAACTTTGAAAGGGGCTACAGACAGCCAAAAGAATGGTTAATTTGCGCCTTAGGACATCCTGCGCTTGCTCACTATATATTCACCTATACGATCCTGAGACCAGACCCATTCGTAATGGAGTTGCTACTGAGAATACTGCCCTGTTTGAGCTTATTCTTCACAGAACTTGTTTGTGGATACTAGTGAAACATTCAAGTATGATTTACATACAATAGCTCAGCCGCGGAATGGTAGTCCCTGCTCCCTAAAATTTACTTAATCCAGCTCCCTAAAATTGTCTTTTGAGGTTCGAATTTCCTTTTACAACCTCTGCCTTCTGGCCTTTCTCGATGGGATTAACATAGGAACTAGAAACCTACGGGGAGAACAATATGTATATAATGGTTGTGGTGTGTCGGTGTGCAAACCAATCCTATACATAAAAACATGACCAGCAAAGAAATTTGAAACATAAAATGTCTTATGGCAAAGACGATTGAGCAAAAATTTAGTCAAAAATGTTTTTATTTGATACCAGTGATCATTGTCCTAATAACAGCTACAACAGAAAGGAAAAGAGAACACGAGGAATTCTGCAAGTTCTTCTTATCCTACTGCGTAGGTATTTCTTCTCATCCTACTACGTAGAATTTTTGATTTGTGGACCCAATTTGGCGGTTGCAAGCAGCAGTGGGAGGGAAACCTTCTATTTGATTTGAAACACATAGAGAAAGGATTGTTGCGAAGATAAACAACGCAGTTGTTCTTGTACTCTGGGAAATCTTTCGCCAGAATCGAGAATGACGATTCTTCCGTAACAAACAGCAATCGTTCCCACAATCCATCATCATCTCGTGGTGGCTTAGCCCATTGGCCCTTCACTTCATCCAGTATAAGAATGCGCAACAAACACCGTTCCCGATTCTCAAACACCAAAAATAAATGCCCCAAAGATTTCACCAAAACAAAATCATGCTCGTCATAAGATTGGCGATGCAGAATCATCGTTGGATCTCGGCTAATCTCCTTCACGCTATCTGGTTTGGTTGCATCAATGGCTACAACCCTTCCACTCCAATACTCCAAAGCATAATATTTGTCATTGAAGAATACAACACTGTTATACACATGTTTGTCTAAACCGATAACTCTCCATCTGTCATCTCCCATCCTCCACATCGCCAGCTTCCCACCACGAGCCGCCACCATCACTGTAAAACCATCATCATCATCATCACCAGTACTCCTCTTGCGAAAACTTGAACTGACGGCAACTCGTCCTGTTGGGAAATAACCAACTGCCTCGAGGTAATAATCAAACCAAATCTCCTTCACTCTAAAATCCCGAGTGTCCAAAAAATATCTAGTTTTTAGTTGAGGATAGTTCAATGCTTCCAGGGTTATCACGTTATCCTTTGATTGAGATTTGGATTTAGATTTGGATTTGGATTTGGATTTGGATTTGGAATTGGAGAGTGGGGTTCTCAAGAGCAAGGGTGTGGTGGTGCCGGAGAGGTCATGAGCAGGTTGGACCGAATAAACAGCCAACTCTTTGAGTACATACTGGTAAGAGTCGTCGTTGTCACTATCATCAGAAGAAGTAGTGTCGTCAGGAAAGACAAGCCGAAGGAGCTGGGTGAGGGATGGGACTGCGGGGGGAAGGGGAGTGGAAGATCGCCATGAGCGGCAAACCGCCCTGAAACGGAGGATATCGAGGTAGCTATTCTGGAAGCAATTCCCGATCTTCTCCAAGAGCTCGATTGGAAGATCGGTCCAGCAATTATTATTCTTTGAGGTTTTTTTTGATACGTAGATATTCTTTGAGTATGGAGCCATGGAGAAGGTTTCTATACTTTCTAGGGTTTCAATAGGGTTCGTTTAATTATATTGCATGAGTACAAGGGAACAAAGAGGCGGTGGAGGGATTATGGGCCATCGGAATTTTGTATTGTCCCAAATCCACAAGGGATTTTAATGGACTAAAAAGTTATTCGTAAGAAAGGATTTAAAAAGTTCAGTTAATGGACCGCATAGTACAGTATATAGTAATTAATATATTACACCAATTTTTTTTTTTTTGTTTAATCTATAGCTGGTATACGAGTGAATCAAAATCTTGTCAAGTGCAGAATTCTTACTCATACTACAAAATTGTCCCGTGTACAGGTGCCAGTACCAACCGTATGACAGACTCTACCTTTCCGTTTGGTACTTAATTCCTATCATTGTGATGAAGCAGAATTCACCCAGCTCACGGTCTTTTGGTACCTTTAGAGTCCGTTTGGTATCAATTTGGAATTGGAATTGAATTCAAATCATTAAAAATTTAGAATTTGAATTCATTATGAAATCAATTTTCATGTTTGGTATACTTTTTAATAATGAGGAATTGAATTCAATTCCAATGTTTGGTATAAATCAAATTATCAATTGAATTGTTAAAATTACCTAAGTTGTCCTTTTACTAAAAAAATTAAAATAAGAGTATAGGGTCATTTCTGTCATTTAGACATACCAATACTTATCCAATGGAATTGAATTCCAAATCCGATAGGTTTTGCTTGGATTTGAAATATTACCAAAATATTGCTCCAAAAACAAAAAATGGAATTCAATTCCTATTTTAAGTGAAGTAGAATTATACCAAACTAAGGAATTAATTTCAATTCTTGGAATTGAAATCAATTCCATGATACCAAACGGAGTGTTACTTTTGGTACTTAATCTCCATGCATCTGGGTTTCACTTCCTTACAAAACGCATCACCTCCAGCACGCACCCCCACGATTGTTTAATTCTTTCTTACCAAATTTCCCTTTGTTAAACATAGCTAATTGTTAAACATAGACATCAGACACCAGTCTGGGAAATCGTTTTGTTCTGATGAAAACAAAACAATTTCCACTTTGGCAGAGCCAGTAATTTCCTGGTATTCTTAGAATCGGGTTTTGAAGTAGTTTTCTTTTTTTATTGATACTAATCGAAACTTTACTAAAAAACATAATGAGTTACAGAAGATGAAATTAAAATAGGCAAGTCACTAAAAGGCTGACAGGTAAGGGTGAGCAAAACGTCGGTTAGGCACAAGCCGTATCGAACAATGAATAGGTATGATTTTTCCGACAGCCTTATATTCCGACTGACGCCGAGCTGCTTGACCCTTAATGCCGATCGGCATGGTGCCGATTAGTACCGATGTCGGTACGGTCGACTTTGAGCCCAACCGATGCCGACATTATAACCAAGTCAGGAACTCAAATTTTCCAGAATTTCAAATGTTGTCAAATAACCAAGCTAAGCCGAGAAATCTCAATCAAACATTCAATAAAGGCACCCAAATAGAAGGGAAACAAACAATGCCCTGAATTACATGCATAACCATATCCAAATCCATATAATCGAAAGAACTCAAGATCAAGAAGGTCGAAGGAGGGTGAATGGATTGATTGGAGGAGAAGAGAATAGAGAGAAAGGAGTGTGGGCGGCGCCACGGCGAAGAAGGAAGGAGGCCGGCCGGAGTCGAGAGAGAGAGACAGAGAGGAGGGTTCGATCGAGTGTTTGTCAGTTTGAGAGTTGAGAGAGAGAGAGAGAGAGAGAGAGAGAGTTGGGTTTTGATTTTTGTTTGGGTGGGTTGTGGCCGTGAATTTTGGTTGGAATTTGGAAATATGGATTGGTTGGGCTATTGGGTTGGGGTTATTATTTATTTTGGGTTGGGGCCTGGTGGTTAGGGGTGTTGGGCCGGGCAGTATCGGCCTGTGCCAAGTGCCGTCGGCTCAAAAAATTGCCGACCAATTCACATGGTGCTTAGTTCGGCACGGTACAAACAGAGGGGGTGGCTCATTGGCTTGGCTATTTTTCGAGCCGAAACCATCGGTTCAACCATGGTATCAGCACGGCTCGGTCGCCCCAGATTTTTTGCTCAACCCTACCGACAGGCCTATATAAAATATAGAGAAAAGCAAGCAGAATATGAGATAAAGAAAATTGGAAGCCCTAAGAGCAACAACAAAACAGACTGAATTACAAATGTCTTATGGTCTTTCCTTTCCAGAACTTGATGCAGTTTGCAATGGCAATAACCATACTGGCGGAATATTGAAAACTCGAATTACATGTTATTATCCACCACGTAGCTCTAGCAAGAGCAAGATAGAAAATGACATCCAACTGAGGCTGTTTGTTGTAAAAAATGAGGTCGTTGTGAGATAGCCAAGTGGACCATATAACTGCAGAGTCGATAATCAGCAAAAAACCTTGAGAATGATTGTTACTGCGATAAAGGGCCAGGATGAGAACCAAAGGGTACAATCAGAAGAGGTAATCCATTGAATTCCTCACCAATTGCAAATGCATTGCCAAAGCAACCAAGGAAACTTGTAGTGGAGAAAAAGATGAGATATGGTTTCAGCAGGGGCGGATCCAGGAAATTTGTGAGGGGGGCCCAATTTAGGTGGTTAAGTGGTTTTTTTGGCCGAATTTAGGTGTTTAGGTGGTATTTTAGTGTAAAAGGAAAAAATTTGCGGAAATGAAGGCGCCTGGGTTTGAACTGCTGAGCTAGTAGCACAACACAAGGGGGAGCAAAACCACTGAGCTACGGTTAGAGTTATGATATTATGGTTCAAATTCTATATAAGAAAATGGATCTAGGGGGCTTGGCCCCTGCTTGCCGATTAGTACCGATGTCGGTACGGTCGACTTTGAGCCCAACCGTTGCCGACATTATAACCAAGTCAGGAACTCAAATTTTCCAGAATTTCAAATGTTGT
This sequence comes from Turnera subulata, assembly GCA_028386065.3. Lineage (NCBI taxonomy): Eukaryota > Viridiplantae > Streptophyta > Magnoliopsida > Malpighiales > Passifloraceae > Turnera > Turnera subulata. The sequence goes on from JAKUCV010006037.1 coordinate 71,492, forward strand.
CAAATAACCAAGCTAAGCCGAGAAATCTCAATCAAACATTCAGTAATGGTACCCAAATAGAAGGGAAACAAACAATGCCCTGAATTACATGCATAACCATATCCAAATCCATATAATCGAAAGAACTCAAGATCAAAAAGGTCGATGGAGGGTGAATGGATTGATTGGAGGAGAAGAGAATAGAGAGAAAGGAGTGTGGGCGGCGCCGCGGCGAAGAAGGAAGGAGGCCGGCCGGAGTCGAGAGAGAGAGACAGAGAGGAGGGTTCAATCGAGTGTTTGTCAGTTTGAGAGTTGAGAGAGAGAGAGAGAGAGAGAGAGAGAGAGAGAGAGAGAGTTTTTTTTTTTTGATACTAAAAGAGAGAGAGAGTTGGGTTTTGATTTTTGTTTGGGTGGGTTGTTGCCGTGAATTTTGGTTGGAATTTGGAAATATGGATTGGTTGGGCTATTGGGTTGGGGTTGTTATTTATTTTGGGTTGGGGCCTGGTGGTTAGGGGTGTTGGGCCGGGCGGTATCGGCCTGTGTCAAGTACCGTCGGCTCGAAAAATTGCCGACCAATTCACATGGTGCTTAGTTCGGCATGGTACAAACAGAGGGGGTGGCTCATTGGCTTGGCTATTTTTCGAGCCGAAACCATCGGTTCAACCATGGTATCTGCACGGCTCGGTCGGCCCAATTTTTTTTGCTCAACCCTACCGACAGGCCTATATTAAATATAGAGAAAAACAAGCAGAATATGAGATAAAAAAAATTGGAAGCCCTAAGAGCAACAGCAAAACAGACTAAATTACAGATGTCTTATGGTCTTTCCTTTCCAGAATTTGACATAGTTTGCAATGGCAATAACCATACTGGCAGAATATTGAAAACTCGGATTACATGCTTTTATCCACCAAAGGGTACAATCAGAAGGGGTAATCCATTGAACTCCTCGCCAATTGCAAATGCATTGCCAAAGAAGCCAAGGGAACTTGCAGTGGAGAAAAAGAATCGATATGGTTTCAGTAGGGGCGGATCCAGGAAATTTGTGAGGGGGGGCCCAATTTAGGTGGTTAAGTGGTTTTTTTGGCCGAATTTAGGTGTTTAGGTGGTATTTTAGTGTAAAAGGGAAAAATTTGCGGAAATGAAGGCGCCTGGGTGTGAACTGCTGAGCTAGTAGCACAACACAAGAGGGAGCCAAACCATTGAGCTACGGTTACAATTATGATATTATGGCTCAAATTCTATATAAGAAAATGGATGTAGGGGCCTTGGCCCCTGCTTGGCACAAACCCCCCCCCACAACCCACCCACCCCCCCCCGCCTCGGGATCCACCTCTAGGTTTCATTGTGTTGTAAGCAGAACAAGCAATTAATATCAGTTTCTGGAATGATACTCCTATGAAATAAGGCGTCTCTGGTTGGTACTTGGTATGCCATTCATGAAAGTTAGCCATAAGAAATGTTCAACCTTAGGTGGAAGAATGGAATGCCAGACAAAGGGGATAGTTCTAGGAGGCTGTGAGGATTTGAGCTGAATATTATACCCTGATTTAACGCTAAATCCTTTTTGCACATCAGGTGACCAGATGAGGCAATCAGGAGTAAAAGAGGATAGAATGTTGTTTTTGTTAGTATAATATGCCCAAAAGCCAATCATGGATGATTATTTGTAGTCATGTATACGTATTAAGGTTATTCCAATAAGTATCGTTTATGAGATAAACGCTTGCACATACTTATAACCCTAGAATATTTCATATTCTTAAATTGTCCCTAGTCGATTATTATTATGGATGGGTTGTAATAATAAACTAAGACTAGCGTATGTTGAGAAT
>JAKUCV010006037.1:73624-187486 GCA_028386065.3 Turnera subulata
GTTTTTGGGTGGTTGGTTTGCTGAATGTCAGCATAATTGAGCCCCTTTAAGTGCTGTGATGAGTTGGTGTGTTTTGGCTTTTAGTGGGTAACATGATTATGTGGATGCATTATCATAATGCTACTTTTGGTCCACCATGTTTGCCATTAGGCCAAGGCTTTTGTTGAGTGGGTTTAGTGTGTAATGATCAGATCATTCCCTCCTCACTCTCACATTTTTGCTTCTGCAAATTCAGAGAAAACACCACACACACCTCATCTTCATTCTTTGTGAAAGAAAGAAGATAACCATACACACAAACACCACAAAGTTGTTGCTCCCGGTTTACTCTTGCTAGCACATCAGTCCGGGGAAGCTCGAGGCTTGACTCGTGTGACGATTCCAAGCCGGTCACGGTTCGTGTGGATACCGTAGAGGGGCGAGGCTTTTGTCTGGCTCTAGCTGATTCGGTTACACAAGTTAGGTGAAAGATCCTAACCTTCCAGGTATGTAAAAATTGTTATACGGTTTATGCATGCTTCACTTGGTTCTTGGTTAAGTTTCCTTGTTTCCGCTGCATATTGTGCTTGTTATGAGTGTCATAATAGCTCTAAGGAAACTTACAGTGGTAGCGGAGCCTCTTGTAAAGCTTTAAACCGGATTTATGTGCATATGTTGATATGTTCGTGCATATATATATGACATGTTATATGTGATGTAGCATGATCATTATATGTTGATTTCAATTGTATATGTGATATATATGTTGTTGTTGGATGTGTCAAAAGTGTTTTGACAACATGAACTTGATTGGTATGTGATATCAATCAAGGAGTTAATGGCAGTAAGTTGAAGGGGTTCGACAAAACGAAAATCGATTGTCGGTTTGTGTATAGAACGATTGTTGTTCTAGTACAGCTAGGCCATAACATCGATGTTGCTGAGACCAACATCGATGTTGGCATGAAGTTTAGCCTTGGCAAAACCTTCATAACATCGATATTGTGTGACAAACATCGATGTTCTGATGAATGTTAGCCTCGGCCGAATCATCACAACATCGATGTTGTGTGACCAACATCGATGTTCTCATGCAATGTTTAAGAGTTAAACATCGATGTTATTTGAGCTCGGCCAAAATTGATTTGAAGTTCCAGAACTCAAATAACATCGATGTTGTAGAGTCCAACATCGATGTTCTTGAGTTTCAGAAGTTCAAACATCGATTTTTGATGGTCAACATCGATGTTTTGAGGATTCGGCAACCTCCAACATCGATGTTTGAGTGTCAACATCGATGTTTTGCAGATTCGCAATCTCCAAACATCGATGTTGAAGTGTTCAACATCGATGTTGTGGAACCCAATAACTTCAACTGCGAATTCGGGGCAGAAGGAGGCCGAATTGGTGTCTGGCCTGAACATCAAAGTTGTAGCCCTACTTCTTAGCTTTCCAGGGACACCAAGTTTGCACAAATTTGAGCTCTACAGCGCTAGATATGGCCGAAATACTTAGTACTGCTAAAATCTTGAACTTTCAGAATCTCAACAACATCGCTGTTTGAAAGTGCAACATCGATGTTATTGAGCTACTGCCAAAAAGTTTGGAGTTCAAGAATCTCAACAACATCGATGTTTAAAAGTTGAACATCGATGTTATTGAGCTACTGCCAAGTAGTTGGAGAGAAACAGATTCTCACAACATCGATGTTCACATGTAATTTTGGTTTTCCAAATTTACAAACACCAATGTATGATTCATCAAGAACTTGCATATAATGTATGGAATAATATGTTGGTGAAATATCAAGTTCTTAGTTGCCTTCGATGATAAGCACTCATCAAGCTTAAGATCAACAATTGGTAGTTTTTGCCAAAGCAAGGTGCCATTGTTTATCCTAAGAAGGTGCGAGTGGATAATTGTAATATCTCGACTGCTTGTTGTGGGTTTGGACTTAACTAGGTTATCTTAATAGGATTAAGGACCTAGAGGCAAGGGTTGAGCAAGTCTATAAGATAGACATGGACAAGATGTTGTTCACTCAACTTTCCAAGAGTTACATAGAGATGTAATTGACAAGAGTTGTCTACCTAAATAGCTATGATGTAGGTGATCAGCCTTCGCTGACTTATGTTGTAGTGAAATATGGATCTTGGCCTACTTATATAATTGTCTTGATTTATGTAGTAGGAGCACATTTAATAGAATTCCTTATTAAATGATTTATATGCATGACTATTATTTGTGTGAGTTGATCATTGTTGTTGAATTACTATAGCATAAAACACTAGCATTTATTATTGCAATTGGTCTTTGAGTAGGACAAGCTGAATAGGAATATTTTCCTAGAGTGGCATCACATTTTGAGGATAGTCTTCAAACAAGAAAAATTTGTATGTCCTTGAAGGGCCTGTTCTTAATGAATTGGCGCCTAATGCTTCTAGGGCAAAAGTAGATGCTTCTCTCGCATGTTGATGATGCATTGGATGTTGCATGCCTTATGCTAATTGCCATAGACTCTGAGCTTCAGAAGCAAGATGAGAACATGTGGGCGTTCGATATGATCGAACACCTGAAAATGCTCTAAGGAGAGCAAGCAAGGCATGGGAGGTACGAGACCCCTATGGCATTGTACCAATGCAAAATGGCTGAGTTATCACCCGTTAGACCTCATGTGCTCAAGATGTTTAGATACATTGAGAGCCCTGAGGGTCTTGGTTTCCTTGGAGAAGGAAAGGGTAAAGCAAAGTTTGAGAAGAAGAAGAAATGTACCAAAAGGTTTGGTGCATGTGCATCTTCTTATTCTCATGTGCTAAAATCCAACGGTGGTGTTGCAAAGGTAGGAAATTGTTTCCGTTGCAACAAACCAGGCCATTAGAAGCGAAACTGCCCTGTTTACCTTGAAGAGGTAAATAAGCAAAAGGGAAGTGAGACTTTCGCTTCAGGTATTTTGTTATAGAGGCTTATATCTCTACTTCTGCCTCATGGGTATTAGATACCAGATGTGGTTCTCACATTTGTAGAAATGTGTAGGAACTGAGAAAGAGTGGGAGATTGGCTAAGGATGAGATAGACCTACGCCCCGTATTGGAGCAAGAATTGCTACATTAGCCGTAGGGATTTTCTATTCTTACCTAGCATTTTGGTTTTAGAACTATACAATTGCTATTATGTACCTACCATAAGCAGGAATTTGATTTCTGTGTCTTGTATGGACAAGAAAAGTTTTATTGAGAATAAAGAACAATTGTTGTTCTATTTATTTCAATGAAATTGATTATGATATTGCATTTTAAACGATGGTTTGTATGTTCTAAACCTAGTAACGCCTATCTATAACATTAGTACGAAGAAGGTTAGATTACATGATTCTAGTGAAACCTATCTCTGGCATAGTCATTTGGCCCATATAAACGAGACTCGTATTCCTAAACTCCATAAAGTTGGATTTTTAGACTCATTTGATTTTGAATCATATGAGACATATGAGTCATGTTTGTTAGGCAAAATGACTAAGGCTTCCTTTACGGGTAAAGGTAAAGAGCCTAGGACTTGCTAGGTCTAATACATACTGATGTATGCGGACCTATGTCTACACAGGCTAGATGTGGTTTTCAATACTTCATTACATTTACTGATGACATCAGTAGATACGGCTAAGTGTATCTAATGAGACACAAGTCGGAATCCTTTGAAAAGTTCAAAGAATTTAAGAATGAGATACAGAATCAACTCGGAAAAGTATTAAGATGCTTCGATCAGATCGAGGTGGTGAATACTTAGACCGAGACTTTCTTGACTATCTAAAGAGTTGTGGTATAGTATCACAACTTACTCCACCATGTACGCCTCATTGGAATGGCGTATCCAATAGGAGGAACAAAACCCTGTTAGACATGGTTCGTTCTATGATGAGTCAAGCTGACCTTCCTTCTTTCTTTTGGGGACATGCTTTACTAACTGTTGCTTTTACACTAAACAATGTTCCGTCTAAATCAGTCGAATAGACACCATATGAGATATGGACTGGGAAGCGTCCCAATTTGTCATTTATGAGGATTTGGGGTTGTGAGGCTTACGTAAGACGTGAAGCTTCGGATAAACTTAGCCCAAAATCCGAGAAGTGCCTATTTGTAGGTTACCCTAAGGAAACTAAAGGGTATAACTTCTATAATCCCACCGACCACAAAGTGTTTGTTGCTCGGACTGCGATTTTTCTAGAAAGGGAGTTTATTTCTAGAGGAATCAGTGGGAGGAAAATAGAACTCGAAGAAGTTCGAGATCTAGAGACTGAGATGGAACAAGAACAGGAACCACAAAGTGTTGTGGATGAGAATCCTGTTCCTGTAACACATGGACCGCGTAGGTCGGATAGGATTCGGCATGAGCCCGAGAGATATGGATTTCTCGTGACTCATACCGGGGATGTGATGCTTATAGATGAGGATGAGCCCACTACCTATCAGCAGGCCGTTACGGGTCCGGACTCCCAGAAGTGGCTAGAAGCCATGAATTCGGAAATGAAATCCATGTACCAAAACAAGGTATGGACCTTAGTTGATCCACCCGAAGGGGTAAAACCCATAGGGTGCAAGTGGGTCTTTAAGAAAAAGACCGACATGGATGGTAATGTGATTACCTATAAAGGGCGGTTGGTTGCGAAAGGTTTCAAACAAGTTCATGGTATAGACTATGATGAAACCTTCTCACCAGTTTCCATGGTTAAATCCATCCGGATTCTTTTGGCTATAGCCGCATACCATGATTATGAGATATGGAAAATGGATGTCAAAACCTCTTTCCTTAATGGAAAATTTTTGTGGATGTGTATTTGACACAACCTGAAGGTTTTGTCGATCCAGAGTATGCTAGTATGGTATGCAAGTTGCAAAGGTCCATTTGTGGATTAAGGCAAGCTTCTAGGAGATGGAATCTTTGTTTTAGTGAAGTAATCAAAGAGTTTGGTTTCATTAAAAGTGAAGATGTTCCATGTGTTTACAAGAAGGTTAGTGGGAGCACTATTGTTTTCTTGTTGTTGTAGGTTGACGACATCCTACTTATTGAGAATGATATTCCGATACTAAAATCTGTAAAGACTTGGTTAGGAAAGAATTTCTCAATGAAGGACTTAGGAGAAGCTGCCTAAGTGTTAGGTATAAAGATCTATAGAGATAGATCCAAAAGGCTTTTTGGGCTAAGTCAGAGTACATATATTGACAAGGTGCTAAAGAGGTTTAGCATGCAAGATTTCAATAAGGGTTTCTTGCCCATGTCACATGGCATATCTCTCTCAAAGAGTCTATATCCTAGTATGACTAAGGTGAGAGAGTGGATGAGTTAGATCCCTTATGCTTCTGCAATAGGATCTATCATATATGCCATGCTATGTACTAGACCGGATGTCGCTTATGCTTTGAGTGTCACAAGCAGATGCCAATATGATCCCGCCGAAAGTCACTGGACAGCGGTTAAATATCCTTAAGTACTTAAGAAGTACTAAGGATGCATTCCTGGTTCACGGAAGCGTTGGTGGGATTGTTGTAAAGTGTTACAAAGATGCTAGCTTCCAAACTAACATGGATGATTTTATATCGCAATAAGTTTAGGTGTTTTGTCTTGGAAGTGGTAATGTGTGCTGGAAGAGTTCCAAGCAAGGTACTGTATGCTGGAAGAGTTCCAAGCAAGAGACAATAGCCGACTCTACAACTGAGGCTGTGTATAGTTCTTTTTGTGAACAAAGTAGGAGATCCATTGTCTAATCTTCTCACGCAACGGAAGCATGATGGTCATGCTAGATCCACATGTATGAGATATATAGATGATTGGCTTTAGTGCAAGTGGGAGATTGTTAGTATAATATGCCCAAAAGCCAATCATGGATGATTATTTGTAGTCATGTATACGTATTAAGGTTATTCCAATAAGTATCGTTTATGAGATAAACGCTTGCACTTACTTATAACCCTAGAATATTTCATATTCTTAAATTGTCCCTAGTCGATTAATATTATGGATGGGTTGTAATAATAAACTAAGACTAGCGTATGTTGAGAATTTATATGTGATATGAATTCAACATACGGGTACAAGTTAGAGAACTTGTGGACCGGACCGACCCACATAAGAACACTACATGGAACGTTATATGTATGTCATTAGTATTTCTTATAGATGTATTGTCCTTCGACCTGAGATCGTCAAGGTATCCAACATATGAATCATGTACTTTGATATTATTCCTAGTCATCCGTAACTGGATGGACATAAGGGTAATCATTGGGTATATGATGATTATGTAGTGGGTTTTGATTGATCAAGAGGGGATTCGTCCGGCCCATATAACGGGTATATTATCGGATGGTTTCTTGATAGAGTTGAACTGTTAAATGCATGGCCATGCTCGGATAATGATATGTGATATCATTGGTATCCGTTTTACCGGTTAACTCGAGGATCAAGAAACCGAGATTAAACACATACGAGATTGACATATTCCATGTCTCGTGTTTGATCTTGATAATGGGACGAAAGGACGATGACATATTCCGAGGCATAGAGGATCAATACTGATCTTGTCGTTCGGGTAGCAATGATGTGTTGCTAGACGTCGCTCTTTGCTTATAATTGTAAAATGAGAATTTTACAATTATTGCCGGATGTTACAAGTGCCTACAGGGTCACACACATAGAACCGTTGATTCGAGCAGGTGGTTGAACCGTGGTTGGACCATGGTTGGACCGGGTGTGGTTGGACCGTGGTTGGACCATGGTTGAACCAAGGTCGTTTTTGGGTGGTTGGTTTGCTGAATGTCAGCATAATTGAGCCCCTTTAAGTGCTGTGATGAGTTGGTGCGTTTAGGCTTTTAGTGGGTAACATAATTATGTGGATGCATTATCATAATGCTACTTTTGGTCCACCATGTTTGCCATTAGGCCAAGGCTTTTGTTGAGTGGGTTTAGTGTGTAATGATCAGATCATTCCCTCCTCACTCTCACGTTTTTGCTTCTGCAAATTCAGAGAAAACACCACACACACCTCATCTTCATTCTTTGTGAAAGAAAGAAGATAACCATACACACAAACACCACAAAGTTGTTGCTCCCGGTTTACTCTTGCTAGCACATCAGTCCGGGGGAGCTCGAGGCTTGACTCGTGTGACGATTCCAAGCCGGTCATGGTTCGTGTGGATACCGTAGAGGGGCGAGGCTTTTGTCTGGCTCTAGCTGATTCGGTTACACAAGTTAGGTGAAAGATCCTAACCTTCCAGGTATGTAAAAATTGTTATACGGTTTATGCATGCTTCACTTGGTTCTTGGTTAAGTTTCCTTATTTCCGCTGCATATTGTGCTTGTTATAAGTGTCATAATAGCTCTAAGGAAACTTACAGTTTTGTAAGTCAGTGAGGATAAGAAGGCACACCTCTCTTTCCCATGAGTGCAACTTTCTGCGCCATGGCCAACCATTGACCGAGACATAAGCATGTCTGTTATAAAAGTCAGGCAGGGAAGCATTAAGGGTCAGAAAATTTCGATAGATGCGGGGGAAACAAGAGTGCAGGGGACCGAAGGAACACCATAGCATCAAAAAAACAACCTGATATTCTCACCAGAACAAATACTGAGACTGATATGTTATACAAATCCGAAAAACCCTAGCTTGAACGGAACAAAGTCACTAGTTACAACTAGACCGACCCCACATTAGTGACTCAAGTTTTTTTTTTGTTTATGGCATTGGTTTCCTCCGTACCTCTTCGTTCAAATCTTTAATCTGTACAAATTCTATACCAATTTGTTCTATAACTAGGTTGGACCACTACATGCCTTCGTTATTTCCTTGATGATCCTGTGACTAAAATCACCAATCACTCAAACAACAAAGTACCAAGTCATGTGTTGAAACACTTAGTAACCTTGTACTAGCCCAAAAATTAATATGGGGAAATTTTGTTTATTCAGTTTTGTTTTGTTTACATTGTACTCCTAATAATAACAGCCCATTTGGATATTATAAAGTGTAGGCATTTACTCAGTGGGTGAAGGTAGAATGTTTCTCTTTACTCAACATGGTTTTTCTAGGAAGAAACCTTTTCCTTGGCTCTCTTTGACTCCATTTAAAATTGAGTGTTGGATATGGTTGGCATTGAATAATGGTATCCCCACCAGGGATGACCTCAGGTACCTCGGTATTATCTCATTGGCTGATTCATTATGCCCATTCTGCTCTGTTAGGTTGGAAACCAGGGGCCATATTTTGCTTCATTGCACGGTGCCTTGGTGTATTTGGTCTAAAATAGCACGATGGTGGGGGGTCCAGTGGGGTATCCTGTTAAAAATCAACACCATTTAAATTTAGATTATATCTAGGTTGTTATTAGATATTAATTATCCTTCTTAATTATCTTTATTCCTAGTTATCTATCTAGATTAGAATTTAATTATCTACATTAAGTTATAGTTATCTTTATCTTTACAGGATGTTGTTAGTTTCTTATTTTCTAAGTTAAGTTGTTAGTTCCTGTAGCCTATATATAGGCTTTGCTTCTCAATGTAAAAACCATCCCAAGCTTTCTAGCTTTTCTCCCTAGCATTTAAGCTTTTCTCTCTGAGTGCTCTGAGAGTGTATTCTCTCTATTCCAATTTATTGTCTTGTTAGTCTTTGTGAGTTTTCTATCTTCCTGAGCTCAGGTTCTGCGCAATCCGCCTGTGCAAGTGTGTCTTGCTTAGTCTAAGCACAATCTGCCTATGCGATGAGATTGGTAGTGTGAGAGGTTGGTGCTTAGTGCTGCACATTGTTCACGTTGTGATAGCGGAACTTTGTTCAACAATCTGGTAGCGGAGCAGGTCCTTCTTCGGGAGATCACGTAGCGGTGTTTTGTGAGAATCCTTTGTCGATAGAATGACAGACCTTTAAGTTATCGGTGCAATGGAGAAGCTCAACAACAACTATAGTACGTGGTCAACATGCATGATGTCTTACTTGCAAGGACAAGATTTGTGGGAAGTGGTCAATGGTACCGGGGTAGCACAACCTGCAGATGCAAACGGAGAGTTGCGGAAGTGAAAGATTAAAGTGGGTAAGGCAATGTTCGCTTTGAAGACAATAATTGGAAATGAGATGCTGCAATGCATGCAGAAAGCTGAAACTCCGCAAGAAGCTTGGGACACACTTGTCACTCGGTTCTCTAAAAAGAATGATACGAAGCTTCAACTTTTAGAGAATAAGTTGTTGTCAGTGACACAAGGCATCATGACAATAGCACAATACTTTCACAATGTGAAGTTCTTGTGCCGTGAGATTTCGGAGTTGGATCCAGGTTTAAGGTCGGAATTTAGAAGCTTTATTGTTGCTGTACAAGGTTGGCCAAAACAGCCATCACTTGAGGAATTCGAGAATTTAAATGACAGCCAGTTAAGAAGACTTAGCTAAGCAAATGGGAGGAGTCTTGCTGAAGAATGAAGAAGAGGCACTATATAAAAAAAAAGCAAGTGGAATCCCAAGCAGCATGATGGTGGTGGAAGCAAGAAGAATGGTGAAAAATTTAAAAGTCAACATGGTGAGACGAGCACTCATAAAGGAGGCATGAAGAACTATTCCAGTGGAAGGAGGTTCGAAGGAAAGTGTTACAACTGTAACAAGAAGGGAAACTTGGCAAAAGACTGTTGGTGTAAGAAAAAAGCCTCTAGAAAGCAATGCTGCCACATTCAAAGAAGATGATGAATGGGATGCTGAAGGATTGTTTGTTGTAGAAGATGAAGAATTTACATTTACAGCAACAACACATAATCAAATTGATTATGAGTACGATTGGACTGTTGATTCAGGTTGTTCAAATGATGAAGATGGTGTGGTGTTTGATGAGGCGTCTACATGGTGGTTGTCAGAGAATAAAGCACTGTCAGATTCAGATAGTCTGGAAGAGACAGTGGAGTCTTCTCAAGTTCAACTAAGTTTAGAAGAATTTGAAGTTTTAGAAGATGGCAAAGATCGTGTAGCTGTAGCACAAAGTCCTTGGCGAACAGGTATGCACTAAAGGCCAAATGAAGAAATTAGGCCGAGTGACGAAGGTGAGCCAAGTAGAGATAGTGAGCCAAGTGGAGCTAGCGAGTCAAGTGGAGAAGGCGAGCTGAGTGTAGCTAAGCATGAAGAAGATGAGCCAAGTGAAGAAAGCGAGTTTGTTGCAGCTGAACCACCAGCTCAACCGAGAAGATCGGTAAGACCTAAGAAGCCAAATCCCAAGTATGCCAATGCTACTGTTGTAGAAGATGTGAAAGAACCTGAGAGTTTTGAAGAAGCATTTTTGAGCTCAAGATGGATTAAGGCTATGGAAAAGGAGCTTGCAATATTGGATCATAACCAGACTTGGAAACTTGTGCCACTACCAGGAGGAGTAAAGCCTATTTCTTGCAAATGGGTTAACAAGAAAACATGTCGCACAGATGGGTCGATTAAAAGGTATAAGGCTCGTTTTGTAGCTCGAGGATTATGTCAACGGCATGGACTAGACTACGATGAAACGTTCAGTCCTGTTGCGAAGCTTATGATTATGCTAGTTCTGCTAGCCCTTGCAGCTAGTAAGAACTGGAACCTGTGGCAGATGGACGTGAGGAATGCATTTTTGCATGGGGAGCTGGATCGAGAGATCTACATGAATCAACCAAAGGGTTTCGAGAGTCAAGATCATCCCGAGTATGTGTGTAAACTCCGAAAGGCTCTCTATGGACTAAAACAAGCACCAAGGGCCTAGTATGGCAAAATTGCTGAGTTTTTAGTCCAGGGTGGTTATACCGTGACAATTGCAGATTCTAGCTTGTTTGTTAAAACTAGTGGAGGGAAGTTAGCTATAGTGCTGGTCTATATGGACGACTTAATCCTCACAGGAGATAGTGAAGAGGAAATTCTCCAGACGAAGCAGAATTTATCAGTGCACTTCCAGATGAAAGAGCTTGGGCTACTTAAGCACTTTCTTGGTCTTGAAATTGACCGTACACAAGAAAGTATCGACACCTATGGAGCCGAATGCCAAGTTGTGTGCTTTTGAAGGGAAAGATTTGGAAGGTGCAATGATGTATCGTCAATTGGTGGGTAGTTTGATATATCTGGTTCAAACAAGAACAGACTTCTCCTATACGGTCGGTGTGATGAGTCGTTATATACAAAACCCGAAGAAGCCTCATTCAGAAGCAGTTAGAATAATCTTGAGAAATGTCAAGGGTACACTTGGCAGTGGAATTCTGTACAAGAGAGGTGAAGATTGAAGATTAGTTGGCTACTGTGATGCTGACTATGCAGGTGATCATGATAACCGACGTTCAACTACTAGTAAAAGACAACCAACAGTGTCTTTATCCACAACAGAAGCAGAATATCGAGCTGCAGCAATGGCAGCTTAAGAGAGCATTTGGCTTGTGCAGTTGTTGAAGGATTTGCATCAGTCAATTGATTATGCAATTCCTTTGTATTGTGATAATCAATCAGCAATACGTTTGGCTGAGAATCCCGTGTTTCATGCAAGGACTAAGCATGTGGAAGTTCATTATCACTTTATCCCGAAAAAATTCCTTGAAGAGGATGTGGAGCTGAGGTAGGTGAAGACTAAAGATCAAGTCGTAGATGTGTTCACAGAAGGCTTGTGTGGTAACAAGTTTGAACGCTTTTGTCGTCAGCTCGGTATGGTGGAAAGAGCGGGAGTTGGTGTTTAGGGGGAGTGTTAAAGATCAACACTATTTAAATCTAGATTATAACTAGGTTGTTATTAGATATTAATTATCCTTCTTAATTATCTTTATTCCTAGTTATCTACCTAAATTAGAATTTAATTATCTAGATTAGGTATTAGTTATCTTTATTTTTACAGAATGTTGTTAGTTTCCTATTTTCTAGGTTGAGTTGTTAGTTCCTGTAGTCTATATAAAGGCCTTGCTTCTCAATGAAAAAATCATCCAAGTTTTCTAGCTTTTCTCCCTAGCATTCAAGCATTTCTCTTTGAGTGCTCTGAGAGTGCATTCTCTCTATTCCGATTTGGTTGTCTTGTTAGTTTTTGTGAGTTTTTTATCTTCCTGAGCTCAGGTTCTATGCAACCCGCCTGTGCAAGTGAGTCTTGCTTAGTCTAAACACAATCTGCCTGTGCGACGAGATTGGTAGTGTGAGAGGTTAGTGCTTAGTGCTGCGCATTGTTCACGTTGTGATAGCGGAACGTTGTTCAACATATCCCGGCCAAACTCGAGGACCTGTTGCTGCACTGGGCCTTAGTGACTCCGGTTCATCAGAGTCGGTCATGGTGGGTATCCCTCGCTTACTCTGTTCTATGGTCGATTTGGTTGGAAAGGAATCGGCGAATTTTTCGGAAGACTGCAGCTGAAGTGGACAGAATTGACGACCTTGCGATAGTCAACGCAATTCAGTGGCTCAAAGCGTATAACCCGGCTTTTCCATTTAGCGCATCGCACTTGCGCAGACTCTGTCAGGCTGTGGAACTCCCCTGCTAGGAAGTTAAGCTTGTTAGCAGACCCTCCCTAGTGACGGCTAGGTCGCAGGGTCCTCTGCGTTTATGTAGTTTTTTGCTTTCGCCTATTCTGGCAGTGTTTTCTTCTGGACTTTTCTTGTCTTGCCATGTGCTGCGAACTCTGTTTTGTAGCTGCTCTATGTAATGCGATTGTCCCTTATAAGTTCGGCTTATAATAAAATTTCGTTTGCATAAAAAAAAGTGTAGGCATTGGATTTGGGGAAATTTTGTGTACCAATATAAATTTTTAAGTTAGGTGAAATCTAAGTTTTATGGGGAAAAAAAAATAGGAAAATTTTTCTCTCATTCTAAGAATCATAATGATTGGCTATAATACGGTAGAATGCTATTTAAAATTTTCTCACATTCTAAGAATCATCAATAGATTATTGGACCTTTCAATGCCACTACTTAATAGTAATATCCAATGTCAGCGTTTAAGATGGGCCAAAATTTTTAGGTTCTTAGTTGTTCAAGATCCTCATCTGAATTATAATTTTGATTTTGATGCTAATAGTCGTTAGAAAAAAAACACAGCATGCCTTCAACCACCAAATGCCTAAGTTTAAAGGGATGATGGAAAATTGTAGACCAAAGCCAAAAACACAAATCAAATTAACTGTACCTTCTGGTAAATCGTTAATCCATACATAGAGAGCTTTGTTGTCTGGTTTACATGGTTGCGTTACAAATTAATTACTCCTCAAGGAGTCAGGAGATTGGACCAACTTGATGGTTCTGAGTGACGACCTTCTGAGTGATGACTTCGATTCTGATAAGTAAGCGAAATAAGCCATGACATTTGCTGGTGATTCAAGTCAGTGGAGGTGGAAGAAATCAAAGTACCCACAAGGAAATGGACATTTGCTGGTGACATTTTTTTTTTTTTCACCAAAAAAAAAAAGTACCCACAAGGAAATGGCGCATTCCACCAAGATATAGATTTGCAGGCCTAGATAACCAACGCCAAAACCAAAGGATCTGAGGTGATGATGAGCATCTTAGGAAATAGTGCATTGACCATCTTAAACGTTGACATTGGATGTTACTGAAAGTAGTGGTTTTGAAAGGTCCAATAATCTATTGATGCCAGAGCCAAACCTAGTCAAGCAATAAAAAGTTAAAATTGCACCAACAGCATCTGATCAGTCATAACAAACATGAAAACACGTTAGTAGCTGAGAATAAAAACAAATCCTAAGTTTTTTTTTATGATGGAAGAAAAACAAATCCTAAGTTTACCTCATCATTTCAGAAGTATATATGCCCAAAACTTCTTAGCTTTACCATGCGAGATTTGAAGTAGTGAAACATTTTGGAGCACTTACTGTATTTGCCAATTCACTGCCCACCTCCATGCAGGTTATGCAGCAGGGAATGACATGACATTGAGAATCAGGAGATGGCGTATTACCTCGATGTCAATAGCCTGAAGAAGAGAAAAGAATCCGATTACTTGTAATAATAGGAGTCAAGAGAGATTGGTTAATTGATATGATAGAACTACAAGGATAATGGGGGTACCACTGCACACAGGCTTTTGTTGACAGCTTCACTGCCCCGGGCTCTTCGAACGGCTTGCATTATCCGAGCCATCAACATGAGAGAAACAACAATATTAGCTTATCTAATCGAAGTTAGGAGAGAAATCATTACTGTTACCTATTCTAATCTAATCATTACTGTTCATTATTGTTATGTAAATTAAGTTAGGAGCAATTAAGCTATGTAAAATTTTGCATTCAAATCTAATCATTACTCTTCTGAGTGACATTAATGCAAGTTGAATCAAAACACTTCCAAGAATTAATAAGAGCCAAATTTATGCAATTACCATAGAGAAAAACAAACATCTATGATGGTCTACTCTTGGACCAAGAAAACCTACACATATCGAAACTAGGCTTACCATGAGTATTATCAACAAACAGGCCGGTAAGTTAATCATGCACCCAAAAAGAACCTTCACAAAGCGTTGCCAAAGTTATTTCTGAACAACGTAATGCAACCTCAGCAAACCCCTCCAAAAGGATGTGGTAAGGCATAAACAACACAGATCTACAACCACAAAACACAAACAAATGTAGTCCAAATCAAGATCTGCCAGTCTTGAACTCAAAAAGTTGCATGTAACTTTGAGATCACCAAATTCCTCTAGATCCACATCTTACCATGTGAATATACATAACCATTACACATAGACTAAATAACATCAACCAAACAATTGCTGCCTTAAAAAGAAAAAACAGATGTTAGAGAATGATAACTATTGGTTATAGCAGAGAGATAATAATCATCATATAATCAGATCTGAAAAAAAAAATCATCTCAAGACCACGAGAGAGAAGATAGAACGTGTAGAGAAATGCATGTGATGCATTTGGCAAACCAAAAATGATATGTACAAAATATATAAGCATAATGGAATGGAGATCTATATTTACCTGTGGTTTCTGGTAACTCGTTAACCCGATATTTGAAACTCCCTTACCCACCATACCATCTACTTCGCCCGCTTCCTCTCCCTCTCCCTCTAAAATCATCATAACTGTGAGATTTTTGTTTTTGATGATACTAAAGGACTATGAAAAATCCAGAGTGTAGGTTGAGGATATACGGCCACTGCTTATGACCATTATTTATATTCCATGTTCTAGGGTTACACCCAGTCTGGGGTTGGTGGCACGAACAATACATGTGGTTGGTGGCATTTTTCACCTTTTTTTTCTTTCCTATTTCTCTATTGCGATAGCTGTACAAGAACCCTAAGTGATTGCCAGCGCTATTTGTATTGCATTTGCATCTGTGGGCATGTGGCATCTGTTGGGGAAACTCGGGTAATTTCCCCTCAACTAGTGAATTGAACTGATTCGATAATTCCCAGGAAAGATGGCCTAGCCTATCTCCTTAGACAGAATTATCATTCCAAGATAAATCCCCAGGAAAGACTGGAGGAACTATGGTTCACTTAAAACCCAGCCTCCTAGACAGGACTTACTTGCACAGTGTTTTAATTCACAACTTCACCCGACAAAAGGCGGCTTAGCCGGCCAACAAATGAAGCAAGGCGACTTTGCCAGCCAACAAAGAGATAAGGCGGCTTAGCCGGCCAACAAAGAGATAAGGCGGCTTAGCCGGCCAATATTGAATACTAAATAAATGCGGAAATTAAAGGCAGAATAATAAAAGAAAGAACACACTAAAATTGTTAACGGAGTTCGGCCAATTATGCCTACGTCTCCGGAGCACTGCTCTTTTTATAAGAGAAGAATTAGTACAATTGTGAGGATACAATGTACTCTTATTTTGGGATGGATTTCTAAGGCAAGGGGGAGTTCTATTTATAGCAAAACAAAACTCCCCACAAGCACTTTCTCCAAGATGTGGGATTGGAATGGGCAACACTATTCCAACAAATCTCCACCTTGTTGCTATTCAAATCCCACTAAGTACTAATCTTCTCAACCAAACAAAGAACAATGCTTCCAACTTACGCCAACTCAAATTTGTAGGATATTGACCAAGTCTAAACAATGTTCAAACTTGGCCCTTGTCACCACCTTGGTCAACATATCTGCAGGATTCTCTAAAGTCAAAACTTTTTGGAGAAGTATCTCTTCTTCTTCGAGAATCTCCCTCACAAAATGATAGCGAACATCAATGTGCTTCGTCCGTGCATGAAAGACTTGATTCTTTGCAAAATGAATAGCACTCTGACTGTCAGAATATACTACAAGTTGTTTCTGACCAACTCCCAAGTCTTTTAGCAACCCATAAAGCCAAATTGCCTCCTTCACAGCTTCTGTAATAGCCATATACTCTGCCTCCGTTGTAGACAAAGTCACCGTTGACTGTAAAGTGGACTTCCAACTAATAGGGGCATTTGCTAAAGTGAATAAATAGCCCGTCGTTGATCTTCGCTTATCCAAATCTCCTGCATAGTCGGAATCACAATATCCAACCACTCCTTGACCAAGTGATTCATCCCGCTCAAACATTAAACCAACATCTACGGTATCTTTGATATACCGAAGAATCCATTTCATAACTTGCCAATGACCTCTGCCAGGATCATGCATGTATCTACTCACAACACTAACAGCTTGTGAAATATCCGGTCTCGTACACACCATTGCATACATCAAGCTTCCGACCACATTGGCATAAGGAACTTTTGCCATGTACTCTCGTTCTTCATCTGTCTGCGGAGATAACTGACTGCTAAGCTTCAAATGAGGAGCAAGCGGAGTACCTACAGGTTTTGACCCTTCATTCATGCCAAAACGTTGTAGTACTTTCTTCAAATATTCTTTTTGAGTCAGCCAAAGCTTGCCTCCCTCTCTGTCCCTGCTTATCTCCATGCCCAGAATCTTCTTGGCTTCTCCCAAATCCTTCATCTCGAACTCTCTACTCAACTGAGCCTTCAACTTGTCAATTTCAACTTGGCTCTTTGCAGCTATCAGCATATCATCAACGTATAAGAGTAGATAGATGTAGGACCCATCTTGTAGTCTTCTCAAATACACACAATGGTCGTATTTGCTCCTTGTGTACTTCTGACCCAACATAAACTTGTCAAATCGTTTGTACCACTGTCTTGGTGATTGTTTCAAACCGTACAACGACTTGTCTAGTTTGCACACCCAATTTTCTTTACCAGCAACTTTGTATCCATCGGGCTGAGTCATATAGATTTCCTCCTTCAAGTCACCGTGTAAGAATGCAGTCTTCACATCAAGTTGAGCTAGCTCCAAATTCAACTGTGCTACCAAGGCCAACAGAATTCTAATGGAGGAATGCTTCACAACTGGAGAAAATACCTCATTATAATCAATTCCCTCCTTCTGAGCGTAGCCTTTAGCCACCAATCTTGCCTTGTAACGAACATTACTCTTGTCAGGAAATCCTTCCTTTTTAGCAAATACCCATTTGCATCCAATTGCCTTCTTTCCCTTCGGTAGTTGTGTCAACTTCCATGTTTTGTTCTTCTGAAGAGATTTCATCTCCTCCTCCATTGCCCCTTTCCAACTGCTACTTTCAGAACTCCGAATGGCTTCTGAAAAAGTGGAAGGAACGTCATCGACTACTGGAAGTGCATAGGCCACCGTTTCAATGAGACGTTCTGGTTTTCTTCTTTCTCGTCTCGGTCTACTAGTGGCAATTGACTCGAACTGCTGCGTAGGTTCTTGGGTCAGAACCTCTTCTTCATCTGACTCTTCCTCTGTCAATGGAGAGTCACCATTAGTGCTCTTAGCTGGGATCACCATAGTAGGCTCAAACTCCACCTGCTTTGATACACACTCCACGTGCTGTGAAGTACCACCAGCTTCTTCTGGATTTACCTTAGTCAACATGGCAGATTCATCAAAGGTAACATTCCTGCTGATAATAGTCTTCTTTGCCTCTAGACACCAAAGACGGTATCCCTTCACTCCAGCATTAAGACCCATAAATAGAGCCTTCTTTGCTCGTGGATCTAACTTTGATTCATTTACATGGTAGTATGCAGTGGAGCCAAACACACGCAAAGAATCATAATCTGTAGCAGGTTTTCCAGACCATACCTCCAAAGGAGTCTAGCCACCTAAAGCAGAATGTGGCAACCTATTAACAAGATGTTGAGCATATGTCACAGCCTCAGCCCAAAAATTTCTGCCTAGCCCAGCATTAGACAACATACAACGAACTTTCTCCACTAATGTCTTGTTCATACGCTCTGACACCCCGTTCTGCTGTGGTATTTTTCTTACTGTGAAGTGCCGAACTATGCCACAATCTTGGCATATCTTCAAGAAAGAATCACTCGTATATTCTCCACCATTGTCTGTTCGGAGAACTTTAATCTTCCTTCCAGTCTGGTTTTCAACTTGAGCTTTCCACTTAAGGAATATTCCAGGCACCTCATCCTTCTTCTTCATTGTAAACACCCACACTCTTCTGGAAAAATCATCAACAAAAGTGACAAAATAGTGTCTACCTCCAAGGGATGGAGTCTTGGCAGGTCCCCACACATCTGAATGCACATAGTCCAAAATCCCCTTAGTATCATGGATAGCAGTGCCAAACTTCACTCTTCGTTGCTTTCAATGCTCACAAAATTCCAATTTGCAAGTATTCGTACCTTTCAACAATCCCTGCTTGGCAAGAATTTGCAAGGATTTTTCACCAGCATGTCCCAAACGCATATGCCACAGCTTTGTTGCCTCTGCATCCTTCTTGCTTCCAGAAGTTACTGCTGCAACTGCCCCAATCACTGTACAACCTTGGTAGTAATACAGATTGTTCTTCCTCACTCCTTTTAACATCACCAAAGCTCCTGACGTTGCTTTAAGAATTTCATCTCGGATAGTGACAACTAAGCCTTTTGATTCTAAGGCCCCCAAAGAAATGAGATTCTTCTTCAACTCAGGGACATATCGAACATCTCTCAAAATTCTGGTGGATCCATCATGATTCCTCAGCTTGATTGAACCTATCCCAACTGTTTTGCATGGATTATCATTTCCCATGAAAACAACCCCGCCATTGAGCTCTTCAAACTCAAAGAACCATTCCCGGATGGGACACATATGGTAGGTGCAACCTGAATCCAAAATCCACTCATCTGCTTGTGATGTTGACGGTGAACCAACCAAAGAGACTTCTGACTCTGCATCACTCTTGCATTCTGCAACATTTGCATCTTGTGGAGTCTTTTCTCTCTTCTTCAACTTCGGACAGTCTTTCTTCCAATGCCCTTTCTCATGACAAAAGGCACATTCATCTTTGGCAACTCTGCTTCTCGACTTGGATCTTTCTCTTCTCCCCTTTGACTGGCTTTGCTGTCGTCCTCTAGCCACTAAAGCTTCATCTGCTGCAGTTGCTTTGCTCTTCACTTTATCTTGATGTCTCAACTCGTGACTATACAAAGCAGAACATACAGCCTCCAATGATACATTCTCCTTCCCATGAAGTAAAGTAGTCTCCAGGTGCTCGAATTCATCGGGAAAAGAAGATAACAACATCAAAGCCAAGTCTTCATCTTCAAATATAACATCTAAATTAAACAGGTCTGCAACTAATTTTTTAAACAGAGTAATGTGTTCATTCATCGTAGAACCTGGTCGATACTCGAACCGGAACAATCTCTTCTTCATCAGAAGCTTATTTTGACCACTTTTCTTCAAGAAAGTGTCTTCCAATGCCTTCCACAGTTTGTGTGCAGAAACTTCATTTTTGAAAGCATATTTTTGCTCCCTGGACAAGCATGATCGAATTGTTCTGCATGCCAACTTGTTTACATCGGCCCACTCCTTGTTACTGATATCGTCAGGTTTCTCTTCTTCAATAGCAACATCAAGTCCCTGCTGGAATAGCGAGTCAAGGACCTCACACTGCCACATGCCAAAATGACCGGTACCGTCAAATATCTCCACAGCAAGCTTCGAACTAGATACTGGGATCCTCGACCATCTGGATGTGGAAACCATCTCTCATGACTGTGTACTTGATGTAGCCTGTTTTGAACCTGCTTCTGCCATTACAAAAACAAAAGATAGTATTCAACAATTACAAATAGCCCAAAGGATGAACCTTCGGCTCCGCTACCACTTGTTGGGGAAACTCGGGTAATTTCCCCTCAACTAGTGAATTGAACTGATTCGATAATTCCCAGGAAAGATGGCCTAGCCTATCTCCTTAGACAGAATTATCATTCCAAGATAAATCCCCAGGAAAGACTGGAGGAACTATGGTTCACTTAAAACCCAACCTCCTAGACAGGACTTACTTGCACAGTGTTTTAATTCACAACTTCACCCGACAAAAGGCGGCTTAGCCGGCCAACAAATGAAGCAAGGTGGCTTTGCCAGCCAACAAAGAGATAAGGCGGCTTAGCCGGCCAACAAAGAGATAAGGCGGCTTAGCCGGCCAATATTGAATACTAAATAAATGCGGAAATTAAAGGCAGAATAATAAAAGAAAGAACACACTAAAATTGTTAACGGAGTTCGGCCAATTATGCCTACGTCTCCGGAGCACTGCTCTTTTTATAAGAGAAGAATTAGTACAATTGTGAGGATACAATGTACTCTTATTTTGGGATGGATTTCTAAGGCAAGGGGGAGTTCTATTTATAGCAAAACAAAACTCCCCACAAGCACTTTCTCCAAGATATGGGATTGGAATGGGCAACACTATTCCAACAGCATCTCCTTGGTGTTTATCTAAGGGGTTATAGTTGTCATGCCATCGGTTACTTCTGTTTTCTTCTTTCCTAAATAGACCGTTCCTTAGGAGGATTGCTATGGATTGAGAATTCCTTAGGAGGATTGCTATGGATTGAGATTTATGGATCAAGATTGGCTAGATAGATTGGCTAGATGGAGGGGTAGATTTCTGTCCCTTGAGGGAAGAGTGACCTTAATTCGTTCAGTTCTTAGTAATTTACCAATATACTACCTATCGTTATTTAAGATTCCTAAGAGTGTTGCTATTAAAATTGTGAGTTTGCAGTGCAACTTCTTATGGAGTGGAGGGGGAGATAGGAGAAAATTCTGTATGGTGGCGTGGGATAAAATTGCCAAGCCTAAGCATTGCGGGGGCCTTGGTATCGAATCAATCATGGTAAAGAACAGCTGTCTCCTTTTTAAGTGGATGTGGAAATATATAACGGTTGATTCTCCAACGGGGTTGTACCTCTTGGGCTAGGATTGTGATGGAGTGCTATGCTACTCCTTCGGAGAGTTCATGGCCTTGTTTTAATCGTGAAAGAAGCTCTAGTCCGGAGAGGTTAGTGATCAGGGTGATGTGTCTTTGTGCAGAGATGTGTTCATGGATGTTGGGAATGGCTCGAAGTGTAGATTTTGGTGGGACCATTGGTTGGATTGTGGAGTGTTAGAAGAAGTCTTTCCGCAGTTATTCTCTATTGCTCTTAATCCCGATTGCTTTGTGTGTGATGTATTCTTTTGGGACAATTCCTCATGTCCATGGTCTACGAGTTGGAGAAGACAGTTGTATTCTTGGGAGTATGTGCAAGTAGAGGCTCTACGGGGTGTTTTAGCTCAGTTTAAGTTGAGGATGGATAAGTTTGATTGCTGGAGATGGAAGCACAATTCTGATGGTCTTTATTCGGTAAAGAGTGGGTACTTATCGTTTTTTCGTGGCTCCTCCTCTACATCACTCAAACTGGCTGTGTGGATGGGATGTGTACCTCCCAAAGTTGAGTATTTCCTGTGGATGGTTTTCAATCATGGCATCGTTACCAGAGCTGCTTTAGCTTATAGGCGCATTATTCTTCCCTGGGATGCGTCTTGTCCATTCTGAAGAGAGAAAATTGAGCTCCGAGACCATTTGTTCATTCATTGTCGTAGTTCATGGAATTTATGGTCTACGTTCTGCAGGTGGTGGGGTGTGTCATGGTGTGCCTCGTGTTGAGTGGGACATTTGTTTGTCCATTGGTTCGGTCTTGCACCATCTCGGTCACGATCCTCTTGGATGTCTATTTTCTATGCTGTCATGTTTTCTTTTGCCTCTGGAAGGTGAATGATCAGATGTTGTATAGGAGTTCTTAGTCATCCTTTTGATGACTTACCCTGTTGTTTATGCTAGTTTCTTTCAATAAAATCGTTTTCATCAAAAAAGATTTATGTATCAAGATTTAGAATCCAGTGTGTAGATTTAGGCTATTATACGGAATGGATAGGGATAAGAATACTAATCCATTGTGTTTTAGATTATTTCTTTTTAGTAACATTATGTTTTAGATTATTATCAACCAAACAAAAAACGGTTATTGTCTCCAATTCCCTTTCGTTTCTATTCTGACAAGTGGTCGTAAACATAACCACGCTTATTACACTGCCATGTGACCACTTATAATAACCATTATTTGTTTCATAAAAAATAACTATTATTTCTATAATAGAAGAGCTGTTGAAGACTGATTCAAAATTAGTTATGGTTTACCGCTCATGTTTTTTTAGATAGTTGCTAATAAGCTTCCTATTTTTTCTCATCTTTTCTATTACAGTGGGAGCGTTCAGATACTGCCTTATTGTTCTGCATTTTGGTATTGTCTTACGGCTATATATAATAGCCTTTGTTTCATTTGTTAGGCAGTTCGATAGGAGTGATTCTTCTATTGCATGTTGCTCTCTGGATATCTCTATTTTTGTTGTTTATAACTTGAGTTGCAGTAATCAAGTTTTTGTTTCTGCCCAACATTGTGGTAGCGGAGCCTATACGGTTCTTGTCTGGGCTAGTGTGAGTTTAGATAGAGAGTACGAGAGAAATACGTGAGGGAGTGAAACATAATAGGGAATTGAGTTGTGGCTATGAATGGTGTTTCAGCTTCTGTGCAGCCACTCATACCCATCTTCAATGGAGAGAAGTATGAGTTTTGGAGTATCAAGATGAAGACACTCTTTAGGTCCCAAGATTTATAGGATTTAGTTGAAAATGGTTTTGCAGATCCTGATACTGATGAAGCAAAATTGAAGGAGAACAAGAAAAAGGATAATCAGGCCTTATACAGCATTCAACAAACTTTTACTGAAGCAATATTCGGTCGAATTTCAGCAGCCAGCACTGCCAAAGAAGCATGGGAGACTCTATAGACTGAATATCAAGGCACAAGCAAAACAGTCACGGTAAAACTTCAATCACTACGCCGTGAATTTGAGAATTTGTGGGTTTTTGGGTTTTTTGGGTCCCAATGTTTAGTGGTTTGGCCAATTTGGTACCCCGACATTTTTTTTGGCCGGGCAGGTACCCCGACTTTGCATGGGCAGGCCAAACGTGATCCCTCGGTCAGGCACCTGCTGACGTGGAGGGCTGCCTGAATTTGAAGTTTGGGAGGTGTTCCAAAACGACGTAGTCTCATGCCAAAACGACGTCGTTTTACAGGGTTAGGTGGACACGTCGGATCCACAAGCCTTTGTGATTATAATATTATTAAATTTATTTATTTTCCTTAATTATTATGATTATGATTATGATTATTATTATTATTATTATTATTATTATTATTATTATTATTATTATTATTATTATTATTATTATTATTCTTATTATTGTCATTATATTCATAAGAAAATATTCAAAGAAGATTAAGAGAAGTTGTGATCTCTCATTATTTATTTTATTTTTATCTTAATTTAATCTTACTCTTTATTTATTTATTTTTTCTATTATTATTATTATTAATAAATTGTAGCTGCCTTTCATAAATTCTGAACGGTGAGAGTTTAAATTGGGATTTTTAGAAATTAGTATTTTGAAAATAAAATATTAAAAATAAATAAATCACTAAGATTTTTAGAAAGTAAGATTTACTTATTTAAAAAAAAAATTAAAAAAATTTGATTAAAGAAATTAAAATTAATCAAATAAATAATCAAATCGGATTAGTAGGTGGTATCCATTGGGTTTCGGTTCGATTAGGTAAAGAACCCGGGTTGGTAGCATGCGGGAGCCCACAAGGACACGTGGATCTGACGTGTCCATCCAACTAGCTAAAACGACGTCGTTTTGGCACAAGACGACGTCATTTTGGAGCACCTTCCAGACCTCAAATCCGGGCAGCCCTCCATGTCAGTAGGTGCCTTACCGGGGGATCACGTTTGGCCTGCCCATGCAAAGTCGGGGTACCTGCCCGGCCAAAAAAAATGTCGGGGTACCAAATTGGCCAAACCACTAAACATTGGGACCCAAAAAACCCAAAAACCCAGAACTTGTTGATGGAAGATGATGAGACAATACAAAGCTATATGTCTAGAGTATGTACACTTGTGAATCAGTTAAGGTCTTATGCTGAAAAGATTACTCATCAGGTTGTGGTTGAAAAAATTCTAAGGAGTTTACCTCCTAGATTTGACTATGTTTCAATTGCTATAGAAGAGTCAAAAGATTTAACAACTTTTTCCTTTAATAGCCTCAAAGGCTCTTTGTAATCTTATGAAGAAAGGATGAACAGTACAATACTTGGTAAAGCAAATTAAAAGGCATTTCAGGTGAAAGCATCTTCCTCAGGTATAGGCAAGGAGATTAATAGAGGATGTCGCAGTGGTAGAGCCAGAGGTAGAGGAAGATCCTATGAGCAAGCTGATTGTTGGCAGGTAAATGACGAATCGAAACATTACGAAAGTAGTATTCAATGCTACTACTGCAAAGCTTATGGCCAAGTGAAAGCAGTTTGTTGGAAGCTTAAAAAAAAGGAGAAAGCAAATTATACAGAAGTTGAGGTAGAAGAAAAGTTGTTCATGGCTTAAGAGCAAGAGCAAGAGGTGAATCTGCCAACTGAGGTTTGGTTCTTCGACAGCGGCTGTTCACATCACATGTCGGGAGAAAAATCTGAATTCAAAGCACTTACCCCAAATTGATCAATGAGGTCCGCAAGATTCCTCTTCGCATTCAAACTTTCCCGGGTTAGCGCAGCGTTATGGAGTTGAATTCCTCTCATCACATCCTCAACCAATGCATATTGCCCCATAGCATCACGGAATTGTTTCATGGCTACTTGAGCCAGTGGCTGCCCCAACAAAACACCTCGAAGAATCGTTTCCTCCAGCTTATTTATTAAGGATCGGAATATTAGCTTCACCACCTTCTCTTGTTCCAGGTTCCTCTCTTTACACACTAGAGATCCATCTCCCACTGGTTCATCTGCGGGACCCGTCTCCATGCCCTTAGTGTTCCTTATTTGGTCCGTATGCTCATTGCTCATAATTTCTTCTTACTGTCAATTGTGAATAGGTGGGTTTCAATACTTGAAAAGTTTCGAGGAAAGGTGTGGACAATAGATGATTTAGGTAAAGGGAAAGGGAGTGTGAGGGTAGACTCTTGACCCGGGACGTTTCATTTTTTAGAAATTATGCAAGATGTTATGTGTAATGCTTGGCGATGCTAACGATTCAAATTCTCGAAGCAACCGGGCACCAACCCTTATTTCTGTAAAGTAAAGATTCTAAGGATGCTCTAATTTGGCAAATCGCTTCTTGGACTGTCGAGGTACCTTTCTTTCTCCCTTTATACATTTCTCTCCATCTCCAATGTATGCATAAAATTGAATCCCAAAATAACAAGGCATGCCATACACATATAAAACACAATAAACATCACGCAAATGCACTTAACACTTATTGATCCATCATGCATGAGATGCTCAGGGTATGCAGCTGGTTGGGGGTGAAAAACTGCCTCTAAGGAATAGTTTGGCCTACTCACATGTGATAAAAGATACGCGTGAGGTCCAAGGCCCATTAATCCCTATCATTGCATGAGCAGCGAGAAACTGGTTCTCACGAGCCACTATCGCATAAAGAAAGCATTGTAACGGACTTGGATCCCTTGGCCCTCTTACGGTAAGGGCTCCACAACATTTATCATGAATGCAGGGCACTTATGATGACACATAAAAAGAAATACAAAGATTCAATAATTGCACAAAGTTTCTTGAACCCTCAAATCCCAGAGTAGTCGCCAGCTGTGAATTTCCGACCCAAAATCACTTGGGCCGATTCACCTTTCCTTTACACCTTCTTCATAACCATCATCCAACATCTTTGGAGTCGCTACCCAAATTTTATTAAGGGACAAAACTTGGGAAAAATCCTTCATGTGACTCCATTTAGGCAACTGGATAACGAACCAAAGATGATGGACCCGGGGATTCGTCGTGGATGGGAAGGTGTTAGGCACCCATCCATGTTGGGACAAAACTTTGTGCAATTAGAGGATTTTGTATGCCTTGTGCAAGTGTGTAAGTGTGAGCACCAAAACACATAATAGCTGAATATTAAAAAAGAAAAGGGAGAAGAAGAAGATTGGGCTTGAGTTTCCACCACTAGAAACCACCTACGTACCCCGGCGACCGGGTTCAAAGCCCACGTAGTTCTTGACATGGCATCACAACAATCACATCATCATCAACATCAACATCTCAACAATAATTGGTCAGACAAAAAGGAATTAAGATTACCTCTTGTAGCCCTCCTCTAGCTCCTTGGTTTGGGTTGCGCCTTCCACACAGTTTCCTCCCACTCCTCAACTCGATCTTGGAGTTCTTCTTGATTTTCCACTTTGCTGCCTTCAATGGATGATGCTACCCACGAAATTCTACCAGAGTTTTGCCTATGGATCTATTTCTTAAGCTTGGGGAGATATAGTTTCTCCAAGCTTCAAAGCTTTATTAAGAGTATTTGTGTAATAGAATGTGTGTCCTTTGACATGTGAGAGAGGGGTCCTATTTATAGTGTTCTGGGTAGCCTAAGAGCGTGGTCCAACTTAATGATCAAGGTAATGGCCAAAAATCTGGGCCAAAACCGAGTAGAATCAGGGATGACTGCCAGGCCTGGCGGTCATGGTTGGAAGACCGCCCAGGTCCGGCGGTCATCCCGAGATGACCGCCCGCGCCTTCGCGTCTCACCCGTTCTTTCCTTTTTCGGTCCCGATTCTCCCCTAATTCCTCCCTGATTCATCCTACCACGTAATTAACCCCTAGACTGCCCAGAATTTTCTGCTTCCTTGATTACTACTCCTCTCAATCATCTTCTAATTACACATTAATTCCTCATTTTAATCCAAAATCATTCCAAAAATATTCTTACTATTAAGGAATGATTTAACTCCGATTTTCCACGAAAATCAGAGCTAAATTTGTTTGCAAGCAAGGTGTTAATGGGCTGTGTAACTCTGAAGAAAAGTCCATGCCTTATTAAATTGGACCCTTATATTTATCTTCAACCCAAGAATAAATATAATTGGGTTTAATAAATAAACAAGCCCAAATTTAATGAGAATAAATACATTTTAGCAATTTAGTCCTTAACATATCCTATGATTAAATCGTCTCATTAATCCTAGGCATATAAAAGTCTTAATTACTATAATGTATAAATTCTACTAAAATTATACCCCATCCATGCTTCAACCCAAGACTAACTCATCAATCTTATGATTCAAACATGTCTGGAGTCTAATATCAATATAATTTTTATGGGTCAAATTTGGGTGTTCACAAGTAGTATATAGTAATATATTAAGGGTTTTTCTATCTTGTGCCCTAGGGGAACATGATAAGTCACTAAATAAGGAAATGAATTCTCATAATTAATGAGCATCATTTCCATTGTGACAGAAATAACCTTCCCGTAAACAATGATTGTGTTGTGTAATTAATTCAATGAAAGGATATTTCAGTCACAATGGAAATGATATCCATTAAATCAAGATTTTTCTTTTTTATTTTTGTCCAGCCGGTTCAGTAGTGAAGCAAAATTTTGTCCCAAGTGAAGAAGACTGGGGAATCGGGTGCCACCAGACATATGAGAGACGCTACTTCTCTTTCGGTCTTTTTACCTTTTTCTCTTGAATGACTCTGATCTGCGACATTCAGTTCTTCTTCCATTCTTTGCAATGACCTTCCCGCGTTCATGTTGTGAAACATTTTTCTCAACAGAATATTTTTTTTAACGACAAATGAAGTTGCTTCCTCATGTAAAACAGTACTAGACCGATTTGCCTCTCGCGACAAGTATGTTGTCCATGTTCATAATTGGAGTAAATGATATATTTAGGGTCTGTACTATTTCAAAAGTATCATTTTGGGGGTCTCTACTTTTTTTTGTCCTTTTTACGGGTCTGTACTCTTATTTTTCGTTCCTTTTAGGGGTTTCGGGCAGTCCGTCATCAGTGGGGCTGCCCGAGACCCTTAAAAGGAACGAAAAATAAGAGTACAGACCCGTAAAAGGGACAAGAAATAGTACAGACCCCCAAACAATACTTTTGAAATAGTACGGACCCTATAACTTCTTGTCTGGAACTAATAACTCATTATTGTCCTTTTCTTGTTCCCGGTCGTTTCCTTAGGGGTTAGTACATCAGTTTTCTGTTATTCTTTCAAATTTTGAGGAGAGTGGAGACTAATATTGTCCTTTACACTATGGTAAAATAAGAACGAGGAAAAAAAATTGAACCAAAATGAGTTTCGGACGAGAAGTTATCCATTTTCGAATTTACCAACATGTCTGGAGACTGATACTATCCATTAGACCATGTTAAAATAATAATGAGAAAAAAAAATGAACCAAAACAAGTTCCAAACAAGAAGTTATGACCATTTTCGACTTTATGGTAGTTTCCTTAGTGGTTAGTACACGAGTTTTCCCATATATAGGGTCCGTAATATTTCAAAAGTATTGTTTGGGAGGTCTCTACGATTACTTGTCCCTTTTACGGGTCTGTACTCTTATTTTTTCGTTCTTTTTATGGGTCTCGGGCAGTCCACGTCATCAGCGGGGCTGTCCGAGATCCCTAAAAGGGACGAAAAATAAGAATATAGACCCGTAAAAAGGACAAAAAATAGTACAGACCCCCAAACGATACTTTTGAAATAATACAGACCCTAAATATGTCATTTACTCTTCATAATTGATTGCCTAACAGTACACTCTCATGGTCCACTCATTGATAAATTTGCCTCTAAGCTTGCTGCGGGGAAACGCCGCTATCTTTTCTTGGGCAGCCGAATCACTCTCATCAGGTCAGTTTTATTTAGTCTTTCCCTGTATTACCATTCCATCTTTTAAGTCTCCTGAGAATATTTCTCGGAAGTGGGATGCTGATAGATTTAAAATCTATATGGCTGCTAGAGCAAGGATTCATGGGGGCCTGGGTATTGAGTCCTTAACGCTAATGAATCAGAGCATACTTTTTAAGTGGATGTGGAAATATGCTAATATGGTGGCAGTGGTTGTGATGTTTGGGCTAGCGTGATTCTTGGCCAGTTTTCAACCTTAACAAGGCTTCTGTCATGTTCTCTCCTACGGGTATTGGTACTTTGAAACATTGCATATCTCTTAGTATTGGGGATGGCTGCAGATGTAAGTTCTGGAATGATCCGTGGCATGATAGTGTGGCCCTCAAATCATCCATTTCTAGGTTGTTCGCTTGGAACGGAGTTTATTTTTATTTTTTATGCTAAAGGATGATACGTATTATTATTCTTGTAGGACCAATATATACAATGTTATAAAATCAAGATCATAGAGTCTGAGCATGCATATTTAAGAAAACAATTACAACAGCAGAAACTCTAAGAAGCATAAGCAGCAGGCTAATGTACGAGGTGACCCAAAAGGAGGCTCCAGAACCAGTAAATCGCAGCATTTGAGATGACGCAGCATACACTAAAGGGAACTGTGGCCGCCGTGACTTAATCCATAGAGTTGAATGAAGCAATCTGATGTCCGCGTTCTTGTCCAAGTCAGCTGCAACATTCTCAAAAATTCTCCTATTCTACTCGAGCAATATAAACCGCAAAGTAGCAACAGCAACAATCATCCACAGGCACCTATTACAGCGAAAAGGTGATAAAAAGGCCAACTGAAGAAGTAGATTCTCAATGGAGGTTGGTGACACCTAATCAATACCCCAGCAGTTGCAAACTTTACACCACAACCGCCTAGAGACATTGTAAATAAGGAAAATGTGAATCAAACAGAACAGACGGATAACAGATGGATAGAGTCAGCAAGGGATACTATACCTCCATACTCCAGAGCACCCCTGGCCGGGATGCCATTATTAATAGCTAACCAAAGCCAGCACTCAACTATGAAAAGGGCTACAGACAGCCAAAAGATTAACGGTTAATTTGTGCCTTAGGACATCCTGCTGAGTGTTGAAGAATTCTCTGCGGTTGCTCACTGTATACTCACCTTTACCATCCTGAGACCAGACCCATTCATAATAGAGTTGCTACTGACAATACTGCCCTGTTTGAGCTTGTTTGTGGATATTAGTGAAGCATTCAAGCTTTCCTTACACGGTGTGTGTTTTACATACAATAGCTCTGTCGCGGAATGGTAGTCCCTGCTCCGTAAAATTTACTTAGTCCCGCTCCCTAAAATTGTCTTTTGAGGTTTGAATTTCCTTTTACAACCTCTGCCTTCCGGCCTTTCTCTATGTGATTAACATAGGAACTAGAAACCTCCTGCTTGTCTATCTCTGTTTGCCAACGGAGAGAACAATATGTATATATATGGATTAAAGGAAATTTTGGTACCTGTACTCGGCCTCAATTTGGATTTTGGTACTTGTACTAAAATTTCATGATTTTTGGTACCTGTACTTCGGAAGATTCATTGTTTTTGGTACTTCCGGCGATCGGTGGGTAGCCGGGGACACGTGTTTGTTTTTTGCTAGGCCACGTCATTCGGGGGTCCCATTCCATTCGGGTTCCACCAGTTTCACCACGAAACAACTGAAAAACCAACCCGTACCGGGTCTAACCATTCCAATACCCCAATTTTATTTTTAGAAAGTAAATATATAAAATTTATACAGTTTATTTAAAAATTCTAATTCTTAAAGTTTAGTCTCAATTCTTATTCACAATTCCGATTAATTATTTAGTTTTAATTGATTTTATAATTTCTTTTTAGATTTTAATTTCACCTTTTAAAACCTTAGAAACAAATTGTTATTTATTCTAGTATGCCTGATCAATTTGAGTGATTAACATGTGCATAAAAGAATAATTTGATGAAATTTTTCCTTTTTCTCTTTTTTTTAATTTTTATGAAATTTTTTGGTACAACAGAATCAGTTCATTTGGAATGACAAAACCCAAAAAACACTAAAAGAAAGAAAAGGGAAAACTCTAAAAAAAAAAGAAAAAGGATCGTTTATTGTGTTTGTTTTGTGAACCATGGAACCCGAACCAAGCACTTGTTTTGACTTGTCGGCCACCGTGGGTTGGTGGCGGTGGCGCCCAGCAGGCAGTGGCGGTTCGAATAGCAAATGACTGCAGTGGTAATGCAATGAGGAGACGGAGGAGGCAGAGAGCAATCTTCACAAACGTGCTCCTCTTCTTCACTGTCGGCATCGGCTGCTTCGACTCCTATTTGTGTGGGTTGAGATTCACATCCCGAAGCAGCACGAGGCAGTGCTGCGGGAGGCCAGGAGACAGCGACGACGGTCGGAGCGATGGGTTTCGTGACTCGATGCTCTCGCTCTCGATCCGATCCCCTCACGCAGCGGCGGCGGCGCCATGAATCGCGTGGCGGTGCTTGTGTCCTCACGCGGCGCGACAGCAGTTCCCGATGTGTTTCGGTGAAGGCGGCTCTAGTGCATGGTCCTCGGCGGCGGCTTCTGTGCGAGTTGATGAAGAAGATGAAGCCTGGGCTTCATCTTCGTCGCACCTGTTATTAATTAAAAAAAAAATTCATGTGTTTCGATTTGAGGAATTTTTTATAAGATAAGTATAAGTTATCATTTTAAGAAATTGAGATTAAAATATAAAAAAGAATTATAAAATTAATTAAAAATAAATGATTAAAATTGGGTATTGGAATGGTTCGACCCGGTACGGGTCGGTTTTTTAGTTATTTTGGGGTGAAACTGGTGGAACCCGGATGGAGTGGGACCCCGAATGACGTGGCCTCGCAGAAAATGGACACGTGTCCCCGGCGACCCACCGATCGCCGGAAGTACCAAAAACAATGAATCTTCCGAAGTACAGGTACAAAAAATCATGAAATTTTAGTACAAGTACCAAAATCCAAATTGAGGCCGAGTACAGGTACCAAAATTTCCTTTATTCGGTATATATATATGGTTGTGCTATGTCGGTGTGCAAGCCAATCCTATACATAAGAGCATGACCAACAAAAAAATTTGAAACATAAAATGTCTTATGGTAAAGACGATTGAGTAAAAAATTTGTCAAAAATGTTTTTATTTGATACCAGTGAGCATTGTCCAAATAACAGCTAAAACAGAAAGGAAAATTGGAGGATTTCTGCAATTTTGCTGCAATTTTGGAATTTAGTGAACTCGTTCTTCTCTTCCTACTACTTACGTATTACTCCTCCTGACCAAGGGAAATCATTGGCCATAAGCGAAAAGGAAGTAGAATTATCATAGTGGACCATAAACAGCAAGCATTCCTTCAATTCAACCCCTAGTTTAACCCATTTTCCCTTCTCCTCGTCCAACTTCTTCACTTCAAATCTCAGGATACCCGTTTCAGCACTCATGTCCACCAAAAATAAGTCCCCGAAAGATTCCACTAAATATACATTCCGATGATCAGAAGTCTTGGAATTTTTCCGAGGGACTACACGCCTAAACTCCATGCATCGATATGGTTTAGTTTACGTCGATTGCTGCTACAAACAATATGTTTCAAAACTGTCCAAAGCATAGAATTTGTCATTGCAGAAAGCAACACAACGAAAATCCCTGAAGCCACCTCTTATAATAGTCCTCTCCACCCATCATCTCCCATATTCCTCCACGTAGAGAATCTGTCTACTTTATTTTTGACATAAACGATGATATTCCTGAATCTGTCAACTTTCCAACCCATCACCGTTCCGTCAGTAGGTCCAATAATGCAAAAATTCTGTATCTTTCTGTCCAGGCAATAATCAAACCACCTCTCTTCTACTCTAAAATCCCGCATGTCCAAGACAGTGGTTTTACTACTAGAGTGATATGCTTTCGTGATCCATTACCTGATGTCGAAGATGAATGGATTGTCAGGAGCAAGGGGGACGTGGTGGTGCAGTCATCGTCGGAAAGTAAACAGTATACCCTTTGATTTTGGTTTCCCGATCAGGAGAAGGGCAATGGATGCTTGGAAGATCGCCAAGTGCGGCAAACCACCCAGAAAACGGAGGACATGGAGGTAGCTATTCTCGAGGCAACGTATGGGGATTACTTGGATCTTCATAGCAGTTTTTTTCTTCTGTTGTGACACTGCCCAGCCATGTCACGAGTTTTGGTTTCCACTCCAAAATTTCCTGTAACTTGTTCAAGCCGCATTCATTGTGGACGAGCTACTATACCCAATAAATCTCACAGGACAACTTTAAAATGTGCCAAAGGATACTACAACTTAGGCAAGGTGAAGGAACTTAAACTGTCTTTTGACAGTCTTATGACAAGGACGATTGAGTCAAAAATTAGTCAAAAAAAGTCTTTATTTGATACTGGTTATCACTGACCAAATAACAGCTGCAACAGAAAGGAAAAGAAACCAGAGTTGTTCACTTACAAATGTTGCTGCAATTTTGGATTTTAGTGAACACGAGGATTTCTTCTCATATACGTACTAGAATTTGTGATTTGTGGACCCAATTTGGCGGCTGCAAGCAGCAGTGGGAAGGAAACCCAAAATCTGACTGGTAATGTTCAGGGAAAGGATTATCGGGAAAATAGACAACCCAGGTGTCCTTGTACTCTGGGAAATCTTTAGCCACAATGGAAAACGAGGATTTCTCCGTAACAAAGAGCAGTCGTTCCCTCAATCCATCATCTCGTGGTGGGTCAATCCATTCGCCGTTCTCCACATCCAGCATAAAGAAGCCCACAGAAATCTCTTCATCATCTTGAAACACCAAAAATAAATGCCCCAAAGATTTCACCAAAATAAACTCACCGTCCCAACTATTCCTCATAAACCTTGCTGGTTCTGGGCTAATCTTCTTCATGCTGTCTGGTTTGGTTTCATCAATGGCTGCAACCCTTTCGCTAGAATCTAAAGCATAAAATTTATCATTGAGGTGCACAACACTGCAAAACCAATAATGGTCTAATCCGATGATAGTCCATCTGTCATCTCCCATCCTCCACATCGCCAGCTTCCCAAAAGGTGCCGCCACCATCACTGTAAAACCAAAACCATCATCATCACCACCATTACTCTTCTTGCGAAAACTTGAACTGACGGCAACTCGTCTTGTTTGGAGATCGTAACCATCAACTGCCTCGAGGTAATAATCAAGATAAATCTCCTTCACACTAAAATCTCGAGTGTCCAACAAATATTTAGTTTTTAGTTTTGGATAGTTCAATGCATCCAGGGGAGTCACATTACCCTCTTCTGATTTGGATTTGGAGGGTGGGGTTCTCAAGAGCAAGGGCGTGGTGCTCGAGAGGTCGTGAACGGGTTGGACAGAATAAACAGTCAACTCTTTGAGTACATATTGGTAAGAATGGTCGCCACAATCGACAAGTGGAGGGAGGGTGAGTGATGGGACTACGGGAGGAAGGGGAGTGGAAGATCGCCATGGGCTGCAAACCCCCCTGAAACGGAGGATATCGAGGTAGCTATTCTGGAAGAAATTCCCGATCTTCTCCACGAGATCTATTGGAAGATCGGTCCAGCAGCTTTTCTTGTTCTTTGTGGTTGGAGCCATGGAAGAGGTTTCTACACTTACTAGGGTTTCTTTCAAGGGTTTGACAAATACTTGGTAAGCCAGGCGGTGGGGAGATTATGGGTCATCAGTGATCGGGAAATTTGTGGTCCTTGTTATGGGAATTTTGTATTGTCCAATTCCACGAGGTTTTTATAATTGGCTAAAAGGTTATTTGTAAAAAAGGATTTAAAAAGTTCAACTAATGGAGTGTATAGCAGTGCTAGTTGATCTACGAAAGCTAAAAATTGCCTCCAGTTGAATAGAACTATAGTCCTCAATTTTTTCCTTTTCTGGTTCCCTTCACCTGTTTTGTTTTGGTCAATTCATTCACTTGTTCTTTAAATTTTTTTAAAGGTCAGAGAAAGTTTAATTATAATATGCATTAGTTATGGTAAACACAATCTGCAGTTGTAATATTTCTTGCTTACAGTAACTCATATGAGCAGTTTTCTCTTACGTTTTGTGTATCTAAGAAAAAGACCCTTAATGGACCCAAAAAAAACACTACTGTAAAGAGATCGTGGTTATTTTTCATAATCTACCAAGCACTCAACGAGAAAGAAAAGAAAAAGACATAAGGATTTAACGAGGTTCGGCTAACGATGCCTACGTCCTCGGACAAGGACAAAGAGGGTTTTCCTACTATGATGAATGATAGTACAATACGGAACCTGTTTACAGTCTCCGTATGTAAACCTGCACTTTCGACAACTTAACAGATGAGCCATAGTAATAACAAGTTCATAAACCCAAACCATAAACTAGGTCAATTAGAATTCATGGCAACAAAAAAAAAATCTTCCCCTTCACTTGAATTCTCTTCATATACCTGGAAAAAAAACAACCCTCTGCCTTGTCACAGCCCTTATGGGCATTACTGCGTACCGCGTACACCAACCAAGTCTAGGCAATGCCTAAACTTGCTAACTGGAACTGTCTTTGTCATCATATCTGCTGGATTATCATGTGTAGACACTTTCTTCACATCAACAACACCATGTGATATAATATCCTGAATAAAGTGAAGTCTGACATCTATATGTTTTGTTCGCTCATAATACATCCGGTTCTTAGTAAGATGGATAACACTTTGATTGTCACATAACACTGCAGTTTTCTTATGTGTCAACCCGATCACTTACTAGACCTTGTAACCAAATAGCTTCTTTTACTGCTTCAGTAATGGCCATATACTATGCCTCTGTAGTAGACAATGCAACAACAGCTTGCAAAGTTGTTTCCAACTAATAGCACTACCAGAAAGACCAAAGACATAAGCAGTC
Source organism: Turnera subulata (assembly GCA_028386065.3). Classification (NCBI taxonomy): domain Eukaryota; kingdom Viridiplantae; phylum Streptophyta; class Magnoliopsida; order Malpighiales; family Passifloraceae; genus Turnera; species Turnera subulata. Next base: position 109,577 of record JAKUCV010006037.1, read on the forward strand.
AAAGACCTTCTCTTATCTATGTCCCGTGCATAGTCTGAATCAAAATAGCCAACAACTGAATTCATTAACTTGGCTTTGTCAAACGTCAAACCAACACTAGCAATACATTTTAAGTATCTCAAAATCCACTTCACTGCTTGCCAATGTTCCTTTCCCAGATACGCCATATATCTACTCACAACACTAAGAGCATGTGAAATGTCAGGACGAGTGCATACTACAACATACATGATGCTACCTACAACACTTGATTATGGAACAAGAGACATTTCTTCCATCTCCTCGTCCGTCTTTGGTGACATGTCTATAGAAAACTTGAAGTGTGTAGTAAATGGAATAGACACAGGTTTAGCACTTGCTAAATTAAACCTTTGGAGAACTTTCTCAACATAGGACTGTTGATTAAGCATAAGCTTCCCAACACTTCTATTCCTTGTGATTTCCATTACCAAAATCTTCCTTCTGCACCCAAATCCTTCATCTCAAACTCTTCACCATGCTGTTTTTTTCAATATGGTAATCTCTGACATACTCCAAGCAGCAATGAGCATATACAACAACAAATACACCAAAGAATCATCTGCAAGCTTCTTATGTTACACACAATTATCATATGCACTTCGAATAAAGCCACTATGAACCATGAATGTATCAAATCTCTTATACCACTGTTTAGGAGACTATTTCAAATCATATAAGGACTTCTTAAGTAAGCAAACATGGTCATCCATACCTGGAGTGATGAATCCCTCAAGTTGACGCATATAAATTCGCTCATCCAACTCACCATGCAAGAATGTAGTTTTTACATCCAACTCCTCTAGCTCTAAGTCATGAAGAGCCACCATAGCTAATAAGGCCCTGATAGAGCTGTGTTTTACCATTGGAGAAAATACTTCATTGCAGTCTGTCCCCTCCCTTTGTGTGAAACCTTTAGCTACTAACCTTGCCTTGTATCTAGGTGTTTCAACCCTTGGATTTCCCATTTTCCTCTTGAAAACCCACTTGCAGCCTACTACCTAATGTCCTTTGGGCAATGGAACAAGCTTCCATGTCTGATTCTTGTAAAGAGACTCAATCTCTTCACCCATAGCACCAATCCGTTGATCAGCATCCGAGCTAGAATAGCTTCTTTATAGTTATTAGGCTCCTGCACATCAATTGTTTCTATAACTTATAATGCAAATTATACAAGGTTTGCATAACCAACAAGATTTGGCTCAGCAATATTCGCATACTTAGCTGGTACTTTCGTTTGCCTCTTTGATCTACCTGTGGCAATATTATATGTTTGTTGTTGCTGTACAGGTGCGTCATCAACAGCAAGATTTTGCACCTCCTCTACAACTGTATTACAAGGCTGAGCCTGTGGAATATCAATCTCAAGCTCAATTTGTTCTCTAACACCACGGTCTGTTTCTGCTATTGTCTTCTCCTTTTGACCATCCAGTGCAACAGATTCATTAAATTTTACATCCCTGCTAAGAATCATACCTGGAGACTTGGTATCTGTACACCACAGTTTGTAACCCTTTACTCTAGATGCATATCTTAGAAATATGCATTTCTTTGCCCTCGGCTCAAGTTTACTATCCCTCACATGAGCATATGCAGGACAACCAAACACACTTAAATTAGAATATTCAGCAGAAGAACCAGACCATACCTCAAAAGGAGTTTTCAACTCAATAGCTATCGATGGAGACCTGTTAACCAAATAGCCAGCTGTGTTGGTAGCTTCAGCCTAAAAACTTTTGCTCACACCTGAATATGAGAGCATGCTTTGTGCTCTGTCACAAGGCATCCTGTTCATACATTCTGCACCACCATTATGCTGTGGTGTTCCTGCACAAGTGTGGTGCCTCACTATTCCCTCTATGTTGCAAAAATCGTTGAACACACTATTGCAAAATTCCAACCCATTGTCAGTACGAAGACGCTTAACTTTTCTTTCTGTCTGTCTTTCTACCATTGTCTTTCACTTAACAAAATTTGGAAATACTTCATCTTTTTTTTTTTTAGAAAATACACCCACACCATCCTAGAACAATCATCAATCAGAGTCATAAAATACTTGGCACCATTCTTAGAAGGAACTCTATTTGGACTGCATAAGTCAGAATGTATCTAATCTAACTTGTCCTTGGTCTTGTGTTCTGCCTTCTTGCTGAATTTTACCCTAGATTGTTTACCAAACACAGAGTTTTCACAAAATCCTAGTGCTTCATTTTTAAACCCATCCAGCAAGTTTTGCTTCTTCAACACAGATAACCATTTGTCACTCATGTAACCAAGACGTAAATGGCACAACTGAGACTTACTAAGATGACTACTCCCTGACACAACAGCAGCTTCCCTTGAAGCCACACTATCTTGAAAAAAAATACAGTTTAGATTCTAATTTTCCTTTCACAAATACCTTGGAGCTTTTGCACACTTTTAGGATCCCATTTTCAGAATGAAACTTGTATCCTTGATCATCCAATGTTGAAAGAGAAATTAAATTCCTCTTCATCTGGGGAACATGCCAACACTCAATGCTTCTAACAACTCCATCGAACATTCTTAACTTGATGTGACCAGTTCCTTCCACTGATAATGAATTATCATTGCCCAAGAAGACAGTCCTACTCATCTGTTTGTATGTAGCAAACCAATGCCTGTGAGGACACATGTGAAATGTTGCACCAGAATCAATAACCCATGAATTTTGTCCATGAATAGAACCCACAGACGAAACCTCTCCTGCTCTATCAGTGTCATCATAATTAATGCAAATGTTGATAATATTCGAAGAACTCTCATCTTTCTGCTTCCCCTTATTCTTCAACAGTGGACAATCATATCTCAAGTCACCCTTCTCTCCACACTTATAACAGAATCTATTTTTGGCTCTAGACTTCGACCGAGCCTTAAATTTTTTAGAGAAATCCTTATACTGTATTCTTTCCCTACTCACCAAACTCTCACCTTCTATTCTATTATCTGGAAAGCTTTTTTGTGAGCTTCTTTGATTTCAGCGAACTACTGACATCATCCAGCGTAACACTTTCTTTCCCATACAACTGTGTATCAACAAAGTTCTCATAACATGGTGGTAATCAACATAACATAATCAAATCTTGATCCTCATCATCAATAATTATGTCTATATTTTTCAAATCCATAATTATCGATTTAAACTCATCACGGTGATTTCTAATAGGTGTACCATCTTGCATATGGAGAGTATACAGCTTTTTCTTCAAATAGAGTCGATTTGTGGGTTAAGCAACTTTTGTATACCTCGAGTTTTCCTTTTGTTCCGATCGTATACCCCAGAGTTTCTGTGTCCCTTTTATGTACCTTGAGTTTCAATTTCAGTCCCTTTTGTGTACCTCGGACAGCCCGGGCGATGACATGGCCCTCTACCGGGGCCCACTTGACATGTGTCGCAATTCCATTGGCACCAAATGAATATTATTGTGGGTCCCACCTTATTTCTCAAATATTCTAGTTTGTGGGTCCCATACAAAATTCCATATGGCACCAATGGCATTATGCCACGTGTCAAGTGGACCCGGGCAGATGGCCATGTCATCGTCTTGACTGCCCGAGGTACACAAAAGGGACAAAAATTGAAACTCGAGGTACATAAAAGGGACACAGAAACTCCGGGGTATACGATCGGGACAAAAGGAAAACTCGAGGTATGTAAACGGTGTTTAACCCGTCGATTTGTCAACGATTTAACAGAATACTTGTCCTCCAATTTCTTCTATGCTTCTTTCGCAGATACTGATGACTCAATCTCGCGAAGCACACGATTGGTGACAGACATGAAAATCACACCCAAAGCCCTTTCCTTCTGATCTTCCTTCGCCGTTTCTGTTGTACCTTCATGAAAATTCTCATTAACTGTCTTCCACAATCCTTGCAATACCAGAGAAGATCTCATTCTAATCTTTCAAAGACTAAAACTAGATCCTCCATCAAACTTCTCTATCTCATATTTTGCTCTAGAAGATGTTGAATTCGACATCTTCAAAACCTAGATTGTGAACCCAATAAACAACCTCTGAGCTCCGCTACCAATAGTAAAGAGATCATGGTTATTTCTCACAATCAACCAAGCACTCAACGAGAAAGAAAAGAAAAAGACACAAGGATTTAACGAGGTTTGGCCAGTGATGCCTACGTCCTCAGACAAGAATAGAGAGGGTTTTTACCCTATCATGAATGACAGTACAATACAGAACCTGTTTACAGTCTCCGTATGTAAACCTGCACTTCCAGCAACTTAACAGTTGGACCATAACTAATAATAAGTCCACAAACCCAAACCACAAACTAGGTCCACTAGAATTCAAGACAACAAAAACAACAACTACTATACCCAATAAATTTAACACGACACCAAGCCCGCCCTAATTTTACCCTGTATAGTTTGTACTGAAGGATACTGGAATTTAGGTGGGGTGAGGGAGAAATACGAAGTAGAAACCTTCTGGAAAGGTGTCAGAAGACAGTTCAAGAATCTAGCCCATTGCGAATAATTGCTTGATACAAGTTTCTGTCCTACTTTTCAGCTGCAGACTTAGGCATGTTTAAGCTATTCTTGTTGTGCTATTCATGCTCTTTTTGTATCATATTCTTGTATCTCCCTTTACATGAATAAAACCTCCTGCATGTCTATCTCTATTTGCCAACGAAGACAACAATATATACTTTTTTTATGCTAGTTGTCAAATTTATTGATAACAAGTTCAGTGCAAGGCATTAAATCAATGGCTGCAAGTGATGTACTTGACTTACAAGAGCACTATAATGGAAACATACTTTTGGGAAATATCACTAGTGTACATAAACTCTAATTCACTTACAAAAATCCTACGCTGCAGACGCAAGCAAATTGCTGCACTTATATGGAAAGGAAGGTAGTAGTGCCTTGATCCACCGAGAAGCTCTAGCGAGGGAAAGATCAAAGAGACAGCCCCATTGTGGTTTTTATTGCAATAAATCAAATCATTCCTTTCAAGCCAGAATGCTAAACCAATTATTATCCATGAAGATTGGTTTGACGTGCAATCAGATAAACTATCCCCAGTAATGGCACACTCTTTGCCGTAGCATCCATATCTTATGACAATGCAGAAAAAGGTGAGAACATGTTCTTAAAGATCAACACCAAACTAAATTAAATCTAGGTAGTTATTATCTAGATTTGATCTTGGTTGTTTTTATTATCTAGTCAAAGATTAAGATTTAGTTGTCTAGATTATATCTTGGTTGATATGATCTAGATTTGATCTTGATTGTTAAATATCTATTTGATTTGGTAGTTTCCTAATTTCTAGGTTAGCTTGTTAATTTTATAGCCTATATAAAAGCCCTACTTTCTGATGGAAAAGCATCCCAAACTTTCTAGCTTTTCTCTCTAGCATTCAAGCATTTCTCTCTGAGTATTTTGAGAGTGTATTTTCTCTATTCTTATTTGTTGTCTGGTTGTTAGTTTTTGTGAGTTTTCTATCTTTCCCAACTCGAGTTCTGCGCAACCTGCCTGTGCAAGTTAGTCTTGCTTAGTCTCAGCACAGTCTGCCTGTGTGACGAGGTTGGAAGTGTGAAAGGTTAGTGCTTTGTGCTGTGCATAGTTCAACACATGTTTCCAGGGAAGAGTGGCAAAAGATGCAATTGGCAATGTCAGCTTGCAGAATACCACGCCTGCACAAATTTTCACGGGATGCAAACAACAACCAGATGAAGTGCTCTACTTTAGGTGGTACAAGAGATAACCAGAGGTTTGGTGGTGAGGATGAAAGAAGAGATGTCATAAGTGTGAATCTGCTTCCTTCCTTTACCGAGTAATCCTTTAAATTTAGAAAAATTTTAAGAGCTCCAGAGGAAGACCAATTATCAAACCAAAAGCTAATGCCAGATCCATCTCCAATAACAAGCTCAACATTGCTCCACAAGGGAGTGAAGGGTTGATTTTGAACACCTGAAGATGAGACAATATCACGCCATATAGTCGATTTTGGTGGAAGGAAGGCAATAAAGCATTGGATTCTGATTGGCACTTGTTCTTGATCAGCTTAATCCATTCAGCCTTGTCACCGGTGATGTACCTCCAATAACACTTGAAAAGCCAGCAATTACTTTTTACTGATAATGACTCAATACCTAAGCCTCCAAGTGATTTGGGACGTGCAAGTTTAGTCCAACCCACCCAGCAGACGTTGGATTTGTCAGAACAACCAGTCCGTAGAGAGGAAGAGAAGGTAGCACAAATTTTATCACCAAGAGAAGATAGCATCAATTTTATCATGAGGACCCTACCAGCGAGAGAAAGAACTTTTCTTTCCAAGATTTTAACTTGGTTAACCGGTTTCTAGCTAGAGAATTTCCTCATGTTGGCACCAAGTGCGAATCTAAGATCTTTGAAGGGTAGCATCTCAATTTTAAAGAGGAGAAGATCTGCTAGACTCTTCGTTCCGGCTCTGTAGATACTAATGTCGGCTAGTCAGCTTATGGAGAAGTTGATGCCAAGACCAGGCAATATCATTTCGGAGCAACATAAAACTCTTTCTAAATTGAGAACAGGAATCTTCCAATGCTTCAGATATGAGAAGGGTGTCATCTACGAATTGGAGGATGTTAGCAGGGAAATCATGAATACAAAAATTCCCTATCAAGCCTTTGGAAATTGCTTGCTCAAGTAATGCTTTACTTCAGACACTTACCTGAAAGTGGAGGCAGCCCCTGATCCACTTAATCCACTTATCACCAAATTCCATCACTTTCATAACCTGAAAATAGATGCCAACAGAGGGAACAATATGTATATATGGTTGTGTTGTGTCGGTGTGCAACCCAATCCTATATATACAAAGCGTGACCAACTTAAAATTTTAAAATCTAAAATGTCTTATGCCAAAGAAAATTAACTGAGAAAAAAATTAGTCAAAAATTGTTTCACTTGATAGTAGTGATCAATGTCCAATTAACTGCTATAACAGAATCTTCTAAAAAAAAAAATCGCTATAACAGGAAGGAAAAGAACAGAGTTGTTCACTAACAAATGTTGCTGGAATTTTGGAATTTATTGAACATGAAGATTTCCTCTCATATACGTACTAGAAATTGTGATTTATGGACCCAATTTGGCGGTTGCAAACAGCAGCGGGAAGGAGGCCATATATCTGATTCGAAATGTTCAAGGAAAGGATCATTATTGGGAAAAAAGACAATCCAGGTGTCGTTGTACTCCGTGAAATCTTTATAGCCACTATGGAAAACGGGGATTTGTCCGTAGCACAGAGCAGTCATTCCCTCAATCGATCATCTCTTGGTGGGACAACCCATGGTATTTTTCTAATTAATCACATGGTATTTTTTTCTGATTAGCTTCCTTTCCTTTTTGTTCACGAGTGGAGAGTTTAACAATAACTGAAGGAGGAATTATAAATAAATAGATAGTGATAGGAATTTACCAAGCCTAAAATAATGTTGTCTTAGATTAGTTCTGGATCTAATAATCCGCTGACTCCACTTTATTCTCAAATAGAACGTTTCTTTTATGTTTAACATCGATGATTGAAAGATAAAATTACAATTCTTACTCCCATAAGATAAATAATTACCTATCCTTATACGTAATTAGTCAATGTGAACTGCAATGCTAATATGTGGACAATTGTGTGCTATTTATGACCACAATTGTTCTTAAACATTTGAAATTGCACAATTTAGAACGAAGACTCCTATAGCTTCCCCTGCCAATTGTAGTTGACATTGGTTGTGTTTGTTTACTTTGAATTCTGTTTTTACCATTACAATCAGAGTGTTGTGGATAGGAATGAGCTTTGCTTTTCCAATTTACCCGATGCAAGCCACTCAGCACGATTATCGTCAACTAACACAAAGAGGAGAAGGAAGACCCACATTGACCTTGTTCAGCACAAATTTGGTTTATTTTATTGTCTCCTTACATTAAATTCCTCCGTGAAGCCTAAATCCCGCAGCAACGGGAGGGCAACTACCTAGTTATACTTCTATTTACCAGTGCATCCCTTGTCGGGATGCCTTTAGTAATAACGAACCAAAACCAGCACTCAACTGGGGGCTAGGGACAGCCAAAAGAACTGCTTGCGCTTAAGGACACCCTGCTGAGTGTAGAAGAATTCTCTGCCCATTGTCACTGTGTATTCAACTTTACGATCTAGAGGCCTGACCCATTCTCATTGGAGTTGCTGTCGACAGTACTTATTCTTCACAGAACTTGTTTGTGATACGAGTGAAACATTCAAGCTTTCCTTACACGGTGTGTGATTTACATACAATAGCTCAGTCGTGGAATGCTGTGGTCCCTGCTCCCTAAAATTTGTTTTGGCGGTTTTTCTCCTCATGGGACCACCAACAATTTACTAAATAGTAAAAGAAGAGGAAGACAATTTGAATTGAAGAGCCGCAACTTTTCAAAACAATTTTTTTAAAAGTGGTGGCTGCGGTTTGGACGCGCAGTTCACACGGTTTGGACGCGTTTTCGACGCGCACTTTGAGTCTATAAATAGGCATGAGTTTTTTAGTATCAAGCATCCCATTTTCTTCACAGAAAATTGTGAAAGAAAGATAGAAAGAAGAGAGAATTGAGAGGGAGGGAGAGTGGTAGTGAGGAAGAAAAATATTTGTTAATATTTTTCTTATCCCCTCTTAAAATTAGTGGTGTCAAAATAGTGGGAAAAATACTTTTGGGGTATTTTTGGGAAACACCTTGTGGGACACTATTTTTAGGTAGACTCTAGGTTTTGTTATACCCCTAAATTTAGGGAAGTCTCTCTTGTAAGCCTACTATTTTTATAGTGAAGCTTTGTGGGATCGAGCTTATGGACGTAGCCCAAAAGTTTTGGGTGAACCACGTTAAATTTTGTGTGCCATTTATTTTTAGTTGATCATTATTCCGCAAGAAAGTGCCACTGGGACCAGCAAAATTTACTTACTCCAGCTCCCCAAAATTGTCTTTTGAGCTTTGAATTTCTCGTTACAGCCTCTGCCATCTGGCCTTTCTTTGTGTGATTAATGTAGGAACTAGAAACCCCCTGCATGTCTATCACTCTTTGCCAATGGAGAGAACAATATGTATATATGGTTCTATCGGTGCAAACCAATCCTATATATAAAAAAGCATAACCATTTTGAAACTTCAAATGTCTTATGGCATAGACGAATGAGTAAAAAATTAATCAAAAACCTCTTTTATTTGATACCAGTGATCAATGTCCAAATAAGAGCTACACCGAAAGAGCAAAAGAACATAGTTGTTCACTCACAAATGCTGCTGCAATTCTGGAATTTAGTGAAGAGGAGGATTTCTTCTCTTCTTCCTACCACGTAAACATAGGAGGTGCAAGGACTTGAGGACCCAATTTGGCAGTTCCAAGCCGCAGCGGGAAGGAAACCTTCTATTTGATTTGAGATCCTTATGGAAAGGATTATTGTGAAGATAGACAATGCAGTTGTTCTTGTACTCTGGGAAATCTTTAGCCAGAATTGAGAATGACGATTCTTTTGTAACAAAGAGCAATCGTTCCCTCAATCCATTATCATCCCTTGGTGGCTTAACCCATTCGCTCTTCACTTCATCCAGCATAAGAATGCGCACCAAACCCTTTGTACGCACTGCAAACACCAAAAATAAATGCCCCAAAGATTTCAACAAAACAAAATCATGCTCGATATAAGATTCACGTTGCAGAAACATTGCCGGATCTCGGCTAATCTCCTTCACGCTATCTGGTTTGGTTGCATCTGTTAGAGTAGTAAACCCAAAACCAATCTTGGGGCCTCAACCATCAGCTTAAGCTTTTGGTTGAGATGATCACTTGGTAGCAGAGCCATAATGACCAAACGGTCGCGTGTTCGAATCCCCACGCCTCCCTCCTTGTTGAATTAAAAAGCACATGGTATGGACGGGCCTGTACAAGTTTCAAGCCCAAAGGGCTTTCACTTGATGGAGGGTGCTAGAGTAGTAAACCCAAAACCATTCTTGGGGCCTCAACCATCAGCTTAAGCTTTTGGTTGAGATGGTCACTTGACAGCATCGATGGCTAAAACGCTTCCGCTCGAAAAATCCAAAGCATAAAATTTGTCATTGAAGTACGCAACACTTTCATACACATATTTGTCTAATCCGAGAATAGTCCATCTGTCATCTCCCACCCTCCACATTGCCACCACCATCACTGTAAAACTATCATCACCATCCCAATACTCCTCCCGCGAAAACTTCTCTTGTTGGAACATCCTCACAACCATCAAATTCGTCCTCTAAAATCAAACCAAATCTCCTTCACTCTAAAATCCCGCAAGTTGAAGAAATATTTAGTTGCTAATTTTGGATAGTTCAATGCTTTCAGGGTGATCACATCATCTTTCAACTGTGATTTGTTGGGTCGGGTTCTCAAGAGCAAGGGCGTGGTGCCTGCAGAGAGGTCGTGAGCAGGTTGGACGGAATAAACAGCCAACTCTTTGAGTACATACTGGAATTTGAGTACACTGCCCTGAAGTGGAGGATATGGAGGTAGCTATTCTGGAAGCAACTCTCGATCTTTTCCAAGAGCTTGATTGGAAGATCGGTCCAGCAGTTATTCTTTGAGGTTTTTCTTGATACGAAGTTATTCTTTGAGCTTGGAGCCATGGAGGAGGTTTCTATGCATTCTAGGGTTCTTTCGAGGGTTTGTTTAATTTATAGTGCGTAACAAGAGTTTCTTTCTAGGGTTTGGCAAATATTGGTTAGTCAGGGGGTGGAGAGATTATGGGCCATCAGTACTTGGGAAAATTGTATTGTCCAAAATCCAAAACGTTTTTTTAAATTGGCTAAAAAGTTATTCGTGAAAAAGGATTTTAAAAGTTCAGTAGTATATAACCTTGGTCATGAATAGGTGCGGATGTTCACTTGGTCATGAATAGATTTGCAGAAGTTATGGATGTTTATATACCGAAGAAGTTATCGAGGGCTGGGAAAAGATTTGTGTTTGTTCGTTTCAGAAACAATGTTCACATTCCTTCTCTACTCAATAGCATTAACTCAATGCGAGTGGACAATGTCGAACTAGCGGCTACAGTGGCCAAATCTCGTCATGCAGACAAAGTAAGATCCAGTGCCAGGAGCTATGTTGCCGGTAGACCTGCGCATAGTGTTGACATGGGTAGATATGCGACTGGTGATAGATCCTTCGTAAAGGCAGTTCGGACTCCACGTAGCCCTATCCTGGGTCCTGGTAGAGTCAGAAAGGATAATGCTCAGCCTTTGGTAAGTTCTGCCTTTTTGGCTAAGGATAGCTGCCCACCATGGTTGAAGTGTTGCGCGTTACGGGTCCTGAAGAATCCTATGCCTTTCTAAAACCTTCTTGACTTGTTTCCTGTTAATGAAAGCCCAGTTAGTAATGTTATACCCATTGGGGGAGTGTCTTTTATATTCAAGTTTAAGTCTGTTGCAGACATGAATGAGATGTGCGGGAATCAACCCGCATGGTTCAACCAGTTGTTCATGACATTCAGGCAGTGGCGTGATGATGATGTTGCAACCAACCGGTTGTGCTGGATATCGGTCAAGGGTACCCCTCCCTCAGCATGGTCGGCGGATTTTTTTCATCTCCTTGTATCTGGTGTTGGATCAATGGTAGATTGGAGCTCTAAGTCCAGAAACTTGGTGCGCATGGATGTTGCAGAGCTCTTAATTTTGACAAGTACTAATTCTTTTATCAACAAGGAATTAGTGGTAAAGATTGGAGATAAAAGTTTTATAATTAGCATCACCGAATCTCATCACGACCCGTTGGACTGGGTCTGGTCCAAATCTACCTCCATTGCCAGCCCGCCATCCACCCAAGAAAGCGCCTCCACCGGCGAGGAGCATCAACCGCAAAAACAACGCCTTGCTGGGCCACTGCCACCCCACCAATCACCCGCACACAATTCTGGTAAATCTGCCATTAACACAATGTCGTTATCCGATGACCCATTTAAATTACGACCAATTATCACAGGGCAGGTTACAAATGATGCACAGACACAACAACTTTGTCAGACACGGTCTCTTATATCTATCCCCTCCGAGGCAACCAATCCTATTTCCAAGGAAGATGAGCATCTTTCCAATGCGGGTAAAAACATTCCCCTGACAGATGGTGCTTTCCAACAGCTGTCCACTTTTCCCATCCCCAATAGCATTACCTCACACCTTGCTGCTGATCTTGATTATGTGGCCTGTTCGTTCGGTCCGGCCCACTCCAAAGAGCCTACCTCTACGAGCCCGCACGCACTAGTCCCATACCAATCCACCCCGTCCAGCTCTCATCCCCAGCCCAAAACACCATCTTCCCATACCCCATTACAGATAAGCAGTGCGGCATCATCTCGCGTCCCATCTTCAGACAACACCCTATCTTCTTGGAGCGTGTCTTACCCCCCACCTTCCATCGAAAGGCAACAAACCTCTTTCAACGCAGCAGTGGAGAGGCAAGTACTTGCAGTGCTGAAAAACCTTGGGATCCCCAGAGTTAAGAAGACCAAGTATATCAACAATAACGGGAGTGTCGGGTCCCTTCCCATGAGTAAACAACTAGAATCTGATTCAGATATCTGCATATTAAATCAACGCATCCTCTTCGACGACAAAGGGATCTCTAGTGAGTGCAGTACGAGTAGCTTGGTCCCGGTGTCTTTTACTGCAGTTGAAATCGAAGAAACAAATCGAGTTGGGGATATTGTAGGCTGGGATAGAAGCAACAAAGAAGCAGAGACTGACACTCTCGTCGATGCGATGATTACCAGCGAAGCGTTCGAGTGGGTGAAGCTAAGAGCTGCGGAATAGATGTCCAGGTTACACTTTGCAGATAAGTGTCACTCTAACTCCCATGTTTAATTTGATTTCTTGGAATGTCAGGGGTCTCAACTCATCCTCTAAACAATCACAAGTCCGTAATCTGGTTAGTCGTATGAAGCCAGTTTTCGTCTTCCTTAGCGAAACTAAATGTAAGAACGTGGATGTTGTTTTTTGTCACAAAGTGTGGGGCAGGGGACAAATCGACTTTGCAGCCGTCGATGTTGTTGGTCGTGCTGGCGGTTTAATTTTGATATGGGATTGTGACATGTTCAGAGCAAGTCGTGTAGTCTCCAGTAACAATTGGATCCTTGTGGAGGGGTGCTTAGCGCATAACAATCAGTATGTTACCGTCTGTGGCGTGTATGGTGATTCTGCCTTGGAGGGTCGTATTGAGATGTTTGAGGACCTCACCAACCTCAAGCAATCATTCAGGGCACCTTGGTTAGTTTGTGGGGATTTTAACGAGACATTGACTGATCAAGATCGTAAAAGCAAGAGGGTTTGCCGTCGTGGAGCCGCGGCTTTTGACATGTTCGTGCAGAGTAGTAATCTGATAGAGCTTGATCTTGAAGACAGGTTGTTTACATGGAGTAATTCGACAGCAGCAAGTCGTATCGACAGAATCTTTGTGGAAGGAGAATGGCTCACTAAGTTTCCTCATTTATCTCTCAAATCCGGAAGCAAACTAGGATCAGATCATTGCCCCCTTTTTTTACAACAAGAGATGGGTAGCTGGGGAAGACGGCCATTCCGGTTTTTGTCTGCTTGGTAGGAGTTTCCCAAGTTCCATGCGGTCCTAGCTGGAATGTGGGAGACTGCTTGCAACGAATTTCCTGGAAAGTTTAAACTACTTAAAAAACTCAGCTTGATGCGAAAATTGCTGGCGAAATGGAATAGAGAAGTTTTTGGTGATGTTAACGGAAAGATTGCTGAGTTACAAAGCAGAATTGACGAATTTGACAAGGAAAGTGAGGTTAGGAATTTATCGGTTGGCGAAACACAGTTGGTCAGCAACTTGAAAGCTGAACTGGTGACTAAGACCAAACAACTTGAAAGCATATGGAGGCAGAAAGCTAGAATTAATTGGTGCAAGCTCGGAGATAAAAACACCAGATTCTTTCATGTTTCTGCATGTGTAAGGGGGAGGACAAACAGATTGGATCATATCCTGTCTCAGAATGGGGTAATCTCAGAACCAAGCAATGTCAAGTCTGCAACCAAGGAGTTTTTTGCTAATTTATATTCTAGTCAGTTCAGTGTACGTCCAACCATTGGTTCTCTCCCCTTCTCTAAGATTGACCCACTTGATGCTAGCAGGTTGGAAAGGCCATTCACGTTGGAGGAACTGAAGGAAGCAGTTTGGGCTTGTGACAGCTCTAAAGCCCCTGGGCCGGATGGCTTTAGCTTTAGTTTTTACAAAAAGTGTTGGCATTTACTTAAAGATGATTTGCTTGATATAGTTGTCTACTTTCAGGAAAAAGCAAGACGACCAAGAGGCGTCAACACTGCGTATATCACTCTTTTGCCAAAGAAAGCTGGTGTGAATATGTTAGAAGATTTCAGACCAATTACTCTGGTTCACGGGTTGTATAAGGTAATTGCCAAGATGCTTGCCTCCAGACTCAAGCTCGTAATGCCATGTATTATTGGTCAGCAGCAGACCGGATTTATGGAAGGGAGAAATATTATGGATGGAGCTTTCCTTGCAAGCGAGTTTGTTCATAGTATTAAGAAGAGCAAGTCCAAGGCAGTTGTTTGGAAGTTAGACTTCCGAAAGGCCTACGATTCCGTCGATTGGGATTATTTGTTGCAGGTCATGTCAGCGATGGGTTTTGGGCAGAAATGGAGAATGTGGATCAAAGAATGTCTGTCAACATCGCTACTCGCAGTACTGGTCAATGGATGTCCTACCGAAGAGTTCTCAATGGGAAGGGGTCTCAAACAAGGTGACCCCCTGTCACCTTTCCTATTCAACATTGCTGCAGAAGGTTTGCCTTGTATCTTGAACAAGGCTGTTAATTCACAACTTATTGAGGAGGTTCCTGTGCACAACGTTACTGCCTCAGTTTTGCAATACGCTGATGACACCATCCTCTTCTCACCTGCAAAAAGTTTTGTGCTATTGAACCTAAAGCGGTGTCTTCGTGTGTTCGAGGCGCTATCCGGGTTGAGCATAAACTTTCATAAGAGCAATGTGGTTGGCATCAATTTGGCACAATCAGAAGTAACTCACATTGCCAATATGCTGCACTGTCGCCCCGAGAACTTCCCTTTCAAGTATTTAGGATTCCCTCTTGGAGCTAATATGAGGCACGCTTCCGCATGGAAACCAGTGATCGACAAATTTAGCTCGCGGATGGCATCATGGAAAGGTAGATATCTTTCGATTGGCGGGAGAGTGACCTTGATCAAATCGGTCCTGTCTGGGCTCCCAGTTTATTTTATGTCAATGTATCGAATGCCCGTCACAGTGGCAAGGAAGATCATTTCTATACAGAGGAATTTCTTTTGGAAGGGACTTGATGAGTCAAGAAAGGTCTGTCTCATAGCATAGCAAAAGATTGCAGCCCCTAAAAGTCTTGGCGGCATGGGCATTGTTGACATTACGATTTTGAATCAATGTCTGCTATTTAAATGGCTATGGAATTACACTCACGTAGGGGAGAAGAAATGGAGTGCATTGATTAAGAATAAATGCGCTATTGATGCATGCGGTTTGTCACCAATTTTTGATTTGTCCAAAGCATCTACAACTTGGAAGGACATTGTACACTCCGGTTCCTGCGAGAGCCAATCCAAAGTCGGATTGTGGGCTGGTTCCAATATCAAAATTGGGGATGGTGCATCTGCAAAGTTCTGGTTGGAAGATTGGTCAGGTACGGGGGTGTTCTGCATCAAATATCAACGAATCTTCTCTTTGTCGTTATGTAAAAACATGTCTGTGGCGGAATGTTTAAAACCTGTTCATGGTACTGACATGTGGAGAAGTTGCTGGCGGAGGCCACTACGCGATTGGGAAGTGGAGGAGACTGATTGTTTACGAGCGGACATTCAGGGCATAAGATTGGACGAAAGACATGCAGACGAGAGAAGGTGGACATGCGACACCAAGGGAGTTTACTCCGTGAAGAATGGGAGGGATTATGTATACAACAATTCTGAGATCAGGAGATCCAAACCTTTACCGTGGCTAGGACTCGTCCCCTTTAAGGTTGAGTGTTGGGTATGGTTAGCATTAAACCATGGCATCCCCACAAAAGACGCGCTTCGCTATCATGGGGAAACGTATGCACTCTGTCGATCCAGTCCGGATAAGGCTTGCTATACGTATGTCTACCCCCTGGCGTACTTCGAGGCCAATGTCACAAAGGAAATTTATTATCTCTCTCCGCTGTTGCGGATACTGTGGGGCTAGGAAATTAGCCACAGGTTGGGCCGCACGTTGGGCCATCGGTTGTGCACCCCCCACTGGACCCACTGGTTGGTTAACCGACGGCACATTCCGTAGGCCAGCTACTTGCGCGGGCAGTGCTGGCTGCTGGTAGTGGGCCTCCTCTGGAGCTAGCTCGACAGGTGCAGGCTGTTGTGGTGGCTGTTGTACCAATGGGGGCAACAACACCGCCTGAAGAGCCGTAGGCTGAGGTGGGACCGGCTGATGCACTAGTTAGGCCGCAGGCTGTTGCTCCGGGGGCGGTTGCTGTACTGCAGGGACCTGTGCTGCCGCAGGTGCCATAGTAGCTGGAGTAGCGTTAGCTACGGGATGGGTCCCCCTTCTTGGCAAAGGCACAATTGCGGGCTTGTACGCCATCACCCCTTGGTGCATCTGGTTCCATCCTACTTGGCCACCGTTTCGTGATGTTGATGCATTAGCTTGGTCCAGTTATGGAGTCGTCGTGGTCGCGACAAGCTGCTGTCCTGTGACCGCTCCTGCCATCATCTTCTGGTACCTCAGGACCTGTTCCAACATGGGCAACATGGGACGAATCATATTCGCCATTCGTATTTCCTTCTCAGTTGTCGTCTGGAGGTTCGACCCTTATAATGTCGAGGCCAGATATTGGATTTGCTGTTCTGACATCACAGGCTTTTCATAAAACGAGGTCGGACCGCCACTCTGGACACCCGAGGGTTGGTGCTCCAAGGCGATTTCTATGACCGTGTTGAGCCTGGCCATTTCTGGCGTTTCCAAAAACTGGATCATTCCCTCAACCTCGGCGGAGGTTCGAGACTGAGGCTGCTACTGCTGGGACCATGAGGCGCTGCTACTAGCAGCTGTCTGGTTCCCCACATGATTGGGGGCGGCTATTGGGGTTTTCTGGGCCATCTGCCCCAGTTCTATTCCCGGTGCGGCTTCGTTTCTGTCACCAGTGCGAGGGGAGTTGGCTTCTCCGAGGACCGCCGTCCACTGGAGATTCAGGCGGTGGTCACCTATTTCGTGACCCAAGCTCTGCCTTCGCATCTCCAACTCCTGATACCTCACGTTTTTCTCTTCATCAAGGGCTGTGGAAGTATTAACCGCACAAATCTCACGGTAAATTTCCTTCAATGCCTCCCTGAGTTGCAATTCCGCTCTTGTTTCAACCATTTTCTTATTCTGATAGACGATTAAGCGCCTCCTAGCGAACGCACCACAAATCCTGTTGCCTCAAAAAGGGGTCTTCAAGGAACAGGACAAGCAACCTCTACTTGCCAAACCCAAAGCCGAGTCGCTCTGGGCAGACGGTGTTGCACGTCTCTTCGTTGGGCTTTTGAACAAGAAATTGAGAACAGGCTTTTAGGCCTTAATTTTATTATTGATAGTGAGGTTACATGGATAAAGACAACCCAAAGTGGCCGCAGCTCAATAGTTCCCTACACTAGGCTCCTATGATTTTATAACTGCCTGACCGTGGGAACAGTTACACTGGAGCGAAGGGGAAAGAAAACCTGCACACAATTGGGAAAAGAGGAAGTGATAGGAGGAGAAGATAAGGGTTAGGATAAGATAAGAGTAATGAGAGATAGAATACAGGAGTTTAAAGGTGCGAGATATTAAATTAACAGAGATAAGGGTGCAAGAGATTAAATTAAACACTACTAGAAAAAGGCCATTTACTCTCGGATTTAGTGAAGAGCAAAATTCCCTCACTAATAGAGACGAATTTTGCAAGGGTTACGCGAGTTTTCGAAATCAGGTCGGAAAGTGAGCTTTGTAACGGTATTAATTAGGAAAAGTTTCCGTTACAAAAATTTAGTGACGGATTCAGCGAGGGATTATTCTTCCGTGACAAATGCCGTGAGTAATTTTTGCCGGCGAATCTGATATTTCTCCCGCCTCCTTTCCGCCTTTGTTGTGAGGGATTTGTGAGGGATTTGCCCATCACAAATTTGTAACGGATAAATTTTCCCTTACAAATTGCAAGGGATCCATCCGTCACAAGCGTTGCATTCCAAAACCGGTTTTGTGAGGATTTTTTCCGTTGCTTTTTGTCAAGGGAGCAATTTCCGTGACAAATCTCGTGAGTAATTTTTGCCAGCAAACCTGAAATTTTTCTCGCCTCCTTCCCGCCTTTGTTGTGAGGGATTTGCCCGTCACAAATTGTAACGGATAATTTTTCCTTACAAATTGCAAGGGATCTATCTATCACAAATTGTAATGGATAATTTTCCCTTACAAATTGCAAGGGATCCATCTGTCACAAGCGTTGTATTCCAAAAACCGTTTTGTGAGGGTTTTTTCCCGTTGGTGTTTGTCAAGGAAGCAATTTCCGTGACAAATTGTGACGGAATTTTTCCTTACTAATTTTTAGTATATTTATTAAAGAATAAATTTTGAAATCACAAGTTTTCACTAATTATTAAAGAATAAAAACTTAATATTATATTTTACAAAAAAATTTGATTCTTTCCTTTGAACTATAATCACTATTTATTAAATTATTTGAACTATAATCATGTGTTTGTGTTTATTCCATAAAAGATATAAAAAAAATTATAATTAGGCAATTAGTCTATACAGAAGATTAGGAAGACATGTTAGGAATCTTATATGAGTCTACCGTCATTATAATAGGCGAATGAGTACTCCATGTGATGAATTCCTTAATGTTAATTCGTGGAATTAGTGAGTTCCGCAACTTATTATACTGGCAACTCAAGGGCGGATAGTCGGGTTGTTCTTATGAAAGCAAGATCGGATCAGTGCCTGTCAGTAATACCCCAAAAACCAACTCCTTGAACTCGCTCACACAGAACATTCATTTTAGCCCAATTCGCCTCTCTCTCCCTTTGAGCCTCTCCCCACAGCCCAATGTCAACTTCTTCAACTCTGAACCACTTGTCCCTTACCCAGTTAGCCCATCTTCTTCCTGTGAGTCCAATTCTAGCAGTGCAGCCCCCTTTACACCGTCACCACCTGTACTAACTAGTCCATCTTATCCTCATTCCCACACCAACAAAACATTATCCATCTTCCATGAATCGTGCTCCTCTCCCCCTAGTGAAAACAATTATTGCAAATTTCAGAATAATGTTGAGAGGAATTACTTGGCCAACGTCAGATTCATGGACATTAAAAGGAAAACCAAATTCCATTCGAAGCGAGGCAGTCTAATATCCACACCTGAGAGCAAGAAATCCATAGCAGATAGTGACATTTGCTGGCTGAATGAACGGATTTTGTGTGATGCAGAGGATCTTCAGATTGTTCTAGTATCTTTCAGCTCAAATGAAGTCGCTGAAACTATTCGTGTTGGTGATCTAATCGGTTGGGATAGGTCTGGTAATATGGTGGGAACTGAGGACCTCATTGCGAAATTTGTTGATAAGGAGGCTTTTAATTGGGTGAGGTCGAGGGCTGATGCCTAATTATCTCGGCTCCCTGTGTTGCTCACTTTACTCATGATTAATTTGCTCTCTTGGAACATTAGAGGAGTTTGCTCCTCTTCAAAACAGGCGCAGGTACGACAACTTATTGATAAGCACTCTTTTTAATTTCATTTTCTTGTGTGAATCCAAATGCTCTGGTGTGGATTTGGCCTTTTGTCATAAGTTATGGGGTGCTGGAAACATCGATTTTATGGCTGTGGACGCAAGGGGAACGGCTGGTGGCATGACTTTATTTGGAACAGTGATGATTTTCAACTTCTTAGGAAGCAATATGAAGATAACTGGGTTGTGTTGGAAGGGTGACTAATCCACTGCAACCATGTTGTGACTTTCTGTGGAATTTATGGTGATTCTAGAGTTGAATATAGAGTTCGTATGTTTGAAGAGTTAGGTGATCTTAAACCATATTTTCCTGCTCCTTGGTTGGTTTTCGGTGACTTCAACGAGACTCTTATAGCTGAAGATCGCAAAAGTGGCAGACTTTGCAATAGGGGTGCCAGTGCCTTTTGGAGCTTCATCCAAAATCTCAATCTTGTAGAATTCAGTTTTGTTGGTAGACAATTCACTTGGGGTAACCTGATTGCTGCTAGTCGAATTGACAGAATATTTGCAGAAGGGGACTGGTCTTTGTGGTTTCCTTTCCTTAGCCTAAAATCTGGAAGTAAACAAAAATCTGATCATTGCCTATTGATTTTATCTCAAGACACACAAGATTGGGGGAGGAGGCCTTTTCGCTTTATATCAGCTTGGTGGAGTCATCCTAAATTTGAAGAAGTCATTGGAGGCATGTGGAATGAAGCTTGTTTAATTTTTTCTGGCAAATTCAACTTGTTAAAAAAGATGAGTGTGTTATGAAAATTATTATCTCACTGGAACAAGGAGGCGTTTGGTAATGTCAATTCCTCTATTGAAAGCTTACAAAAAGAGATTGATGAATTGGATAAGAAGTCAGAGTCCCAGGATTTAAGCAAATCTGAAATTGATAAAGTGAATGACCTTACAGCTGATCTCAAATCTAAGAGCAGACAATTGGAATCTATTTGGAGGCAGAAAGCAAGAATTTGCTGGTGCAAACTTGGTGATAAAAACACCAAATTCTTCCACATATCTGCTTCTACACGGGGTCGAAAAAACAGAATTTCTCATTTCAGAATCAATAATTCCCTAGTTTCTGATCCTGTCGTGATTAAACAGGAATGTAGGGAATATTTTTGCAAGCTATACAGCCAATGCCAAAGTTCCAAGCCGTTATTGGGCTCAATCAACTTTCCGAAATTAGATCCGTTCTATGCGGACTTGTTGGAACAGCCTTTTACCATAGACGAGCTCAAGTCCGCTATTTGGAGCTAGGGCTGTTCACGGGTCGGTTGGGGTCGGTTAATGGCCCACCCGACACCCGACCGACCAATATGGCGGGTCCAAGACTGTCACCCGATCGGTTGGTCGGTTAGGTCGGGTGTCGGTTGGCTCGGGTCGGATAAGTCGGTTGGGTCGGTTGATGTTTAGGGTAGGCTAACATAAAAATGGGCCAGCCCACATTCTTTTTTTCTTTTTTCTAAAAGAAAAATGGGCCAGCCCATATGATGAAACATATCTAACAGTCAAAATTCTCAGAAGCCTGAAAGATTATCACCAGCTCCACAAAATTCTACCCAGTTTCCAATTTTTACAACCCCATTTACGAGTATCACCACCACCCAGAGGAAAAATAAGCAAAGAAAAAAAGGAAACAAACATATTAACCAGAACGAATCAAGGGATTTCCATCAATTCATCTCGCTACTTCAAAACCCATCTTCCTTCCAAATTTTTGCAGCAAACCCGCTGCATTTCCAAAAAGACAAACAACCAAGTTAGAAAGAAAAACCTCGACTACAAATTGAAATTGAAGTTTGTGGGTGGTTAATCACTTAATCTATCAGAACCCAGAACCAGAAAAGAAAATGATTTTATACCCCTACTTCCGCAGATCAAGAAGAAGCAAGTGAATTGAACACCAAGAGCAACATAGACAGGAAATCCAATTGAAAAAACTCAAGAAACAACAACGGAGGATACATGTATATATATATACCTTGAGGCTTGCAAACAGGGGGCACTTCAAAGAGAGAAAGAGAGAGTTGCTTATGGGCAAGTCCAATATCAAACAAGATCAACCCAGAAGATGGGTCGTTCACCTAAATACCCTTGACCGGGAGCCAAATAGAGAGAGACAAGGTCGGGTTTACCAGTGGGCTTCGCCGGCAAATGCTGGAGTTGGATTTCGGGAGAAGAGACACGAGCGAGAAGTTGGACCTCGCCGGAGATGCCAAAGTTTTCCGGAGAAGCGATGACTGCAACGGGTGTGGTATGGGTTTGAAGCGATGGCGACAGAGAAATCGTTTTCTCTAGGGTTAGAGAAGGGAAGGGTGGCGGCAGAGAATGATGGAAGGGAATTGTTTTTTTTTTTTTGTAGTTAGGTTAGGGTATGGTCGGTTAAGATGAGTCGGGTGGTCGGTTAAGATGGTCGGTCGGTTAAGCCGTCGGTGGGGAAGCTAACCGTAGCGGACCCGACCGACTGACAATTGCTCGGGTTGAAGACGTCGGTTAACTGCGGGTCAAGCTCGGTCGGGCGAAAATTCAATCGGTTCGGGTTGGATTCGGTTCGGTTGGTTGGTTTGATCGGTTGATGCACACCCCTATTTGGTGCTGTGATAATTCTAAGGCTCCGGGCCTAGACGGTTTCAATTTCTCATTTTATAAAAAATGTTGGCATCTTATTAAAGATGATTTGTTTGATTTGCTCCTGCAGTTTTATGAAAAAGCCAAGCTACCGAAAGGTGCCAACACGGCGTATATAACTCTTATTGCAAAAAAGGCAGGGGCGGACTCTCTTGATGACTTTCGACCTATCACACTTGTCAACGGCCTTTACAAGATCGTTTCTAAGATTCTAGCTTTACGTCTCAAGCACGTTATGAAGTATATCATTGGTAAGCAGCAGACAGCTTTTATCGAAGGTCGTAACATCTTAGATAGTGCCTTTTTCGCGAGTGAAGTGGTGCACAGCCTCAAAAAAGACAAAGTTAAAGCTGTGGCATGGAAACTGGATTTTAGGAAAGCCTTTGACTCAATTGATTGGAATTATCTGAATCAGGTTCTTGCGGCCATGGGTTTTCGTGATCGTTGGCGTACTTGGATCTCTGAATGTTTATCCTCCTCTTCATCTGTCCTGATCAATGGCTCCCCATCCGCTGAGTTTTTTTTGGGGCGGGGTTTAAAGCAGGGTGATCCCCTCTCCCCTTTCCTCTTCAACCTTGCTGCTGAAGGTCTCTCCTCTATCTTGTCAAAGGCTCTCAACCTTATTCTCATTAAAGATGTCAAGGTTCATAATTTATCTGTTTCAATTCTACAATATGCCGATGACACAATTCTTTTCTCCCCTATTGATGCTATTGCCCTGTTAAATCTGAAGCGCTGTTTGCGAATTTTTGAAGCAATTTCTGGCTTGAGCATAAATTTTCATAAAAGCAGCGTAATCGGTATTGGCTTAAAGCAATCAGAGGTGACAGATTTTGCGCATATGCTACATAGTCGTGTCGAGAACTTTCCTATCAAATACCTCGGACTTCCTCTCGGTGCAAATATGAGAAGAGTGGCTGCTTGGAATCCAATCCTAGACAAATTCAATAATAAATTGAAGTCATGGAAAGGGAAGCATCTGTCAATTGGGGGGAGGGTGACTCTAATTAAATCTGTGCTTAGTGGGCTCCCTATTTATTACATGTCTATGTTCAAAATTCCTGTTGCTGTGTTGAAAAGGATCATTCGGATACAACGATCTTTTTTCTGGAATGGCTTAGAAGGGTCTCGCAAAGCTTGTCTTGTAGCTTGGAGGAGGATTGCCATCCCTAAAGACTTTGGAGGTATGGGTATTGTTGATCTAGCAATTCAAAATCAATGCTTGTTATTTAAATGGTTTTGGAGTTTTATCATTTCGAAGGATAAGGATTGGAAGCATTTGATTTCAAATAAGTGTTCTCATCACTCTCCCTCTCTCAGTCCAGAATTTAACTTGAATAAAGCTTCCCCAATCTGGCATGATATAGTCCATTCTTGTATCAGTCTTGGACATCTAGGCGTCACACTTTCTAGTGGGCTCAAACTTAAAATTGGGGATGGAAAGTCTGCTTCTTTTTGGCATGACAACTGGACTGGTGATGGTGCTCTTAAATCCAAATTTCCTCAGCTCTTCTCTCTCTCGTTATCTAAAGATTTATCTATTGCAGATTGCCTTGATATTGTTAATTCCCAGACCCGTTGGAAAGTAGACTGGAGACGTCCGTTGAGAGATTGGAAACCCCTCTTATCAGCTCAATTGAGGATTTTGTTGTGTGTATCTCTCCCTTATCTTCTTCCGCTGATTGTTGGATTTGGAGTCATGATAGAAACGGATTGTATAGTGCTATGGCTGGTAGGAGCTACATTTACAAGCATGGACAGATCCGTCGAACACTACCTTCTCCTTGGCTTGGTTTAACTCCTTTCAAGATCGAATGCTGGATTTGGCTTGCCCTCAATGACGGGATTCCCACCAATGATATCCTTCGTAGTCGTGGTATCATCACAATTGCAGATTCTATTTGCCCCCTTTGCCATCTCCATTTAGAGACCAGAGACCACCTTCTTATTACATGCCCTGTCTCCTGGCAGATTTGGTGCAATATTTGCAACTGGTGGGGTGTAAGTTGGTGTGCCTCTTCTTCCCTTAATTGCTTCCTAGTACAATGGTCCTCCCTGTCACCCTATAATCTTTGCGGATCCACTTGGACTATTATTGAGTTTGCTACACTTTGGGCGGTGTGGCTGGAAAGGAATAGGAGAATTTTCACCAATACCTCTGCACCAATTCACCAAATCACAGATACCATTCTAGTTCATGCAACCTCTTGGTTCAAGGCATTACATCCAGATTTTCCTTTTGCCGCATCACACGTCATTGCCAATGCTGAATGCTTGAAAAACTGGAGGGGTCTTAGAAGACAATTCAATCTTTTAGCTTCTATTTCTTAATCCCATGTACGATGGTGTCCTCTTGCTTGTGTTCTTTCATTGCTGATAGATTATACTTACTAACCCCTTGTACATAATTTTATTTATTAATAAAGCAGTCGTTAGCATCAAAAAAAAAGATCGTATTAGTGGAATTATAAGAGGTTTTCTTACAAAATATTATTTAAGTTTACTCAAATTAGTTCCTATAACTCGGGTCGTTTCCGGAAGAGTCGGGCTAAAACTCCGGATATCGGATGGGAAAAAAATAATTCCTATAAATTATAATTTATTTTATCAAAAAATATTTATTGTGATTTGAGTTACTAGATTAAATAATTTTTAAAAAAAGTTTTGAAAAGAATTTAAAAGGAGAGTTGTCTTTGAAATACACAATTGGGCTGTGTTTTGATCAAAATGAACGTGTTTTGGCGAATCTTGTGCATAAAAGACCAACATCTTCGTGTTTTGACCAATGAGGAGCAAATTGACTTGTGGCCCTACATAACGCCCTGGATTTTTTAAATTGCTATTATGGAGAGCTATTTGAAACATTTCTTTCATGGTATTTAAATTTCCGTACAGTTTAAAATTTTTCCTACAAAATACTTTTATCCTATATTTATGTAAAATTATTAAAGTTTATTCAAATTGTTTTCATAAAATTTCTTTATGAATATTTACTTGGTATTTACATAAAAGTAATTATTTGGGATTTTACCTTTAAAAGTATTCAAGTTTATTTCATTTATTAAATGATTTTTGAAATGGTTTGGAAATAATCTAAAAATGGAGTTGTCTACATTTGTAACACAAAGTTGGGTTGTGTTTTGACGGAGCTTGTATATAAAACACTGAAAGAGTCGCGTTTTGATCAGATTATAGTTGACCTGGTGCAAGGACAAAAGAGACTTTTCGAGTGAAACGATGTCGTTTTGACTTAGGGTTAGAAACCTAGCTAGCGCCTGGGTATAAAATCCATCTCATTCTGTTCTACCCACTCCATTCCTTAGGGTTAGAAACCTAGCTAGCGCCTGGTATAAAATCCATCTCATTCTGTTCTACCCACTCCATTCCTGATTTCTCTCTCTTCCGTTTTCATTTCTCTCTTCTCTTCTCTCTCTCTCTCCTTCTATCCTCCTCTCTTGACGGCCAAAGGTGGAGAGCCACCACCACTCTTGCCAAGCGAGGGAAGGCATGAAGGTGAGGGGCCTTCTCTATCCCTATCTCGAGCTTGCGTCGGCGTGATGGATCGTTAGGTGGAGAGTCAAGGCGAGCCTCGGTTGTGTCGATGGCAAGGAACACGAGTCCGGCGAGGTCGATGGTGGTAGTTCGCGGCAGCCCTTTTCGAATCGTGGTGGTGTTTATGCGCCAGAGCGGCTATCTGGCTTGACGTTGCTTCGATCCGTGTTTCGGCGAGGCTTGAGGTTGTTCTGAGCACAACCTATGGTTATTGTCACCGGCGTCGACCTTCAGCAGACTGTGGCTTTGACAGGTAAGGACCTGTCTTCCTCCTTTTTGTGATTGTGTTTTCGTTTTTGTGTTATTTTTCTGTGGATCTATGGTTAATCGAGTTAGTGATACTGGGATTTGTTGGTTTTGTAACAGATCTAAAAGATGGTGTGCAGATCTAAAAGATGGTGTGCATATCTATCCGTGGCTTGAAGTTTTCGAACAGATCTGTAGGCGGCCAAGGAATTTTTCCGAGAAAATAGTTATGGATCTTCGTTCGCCGGATTCCGGATTAATTTGTTGTATTTTATTATGTAAAAACAGTTACAATTATTTTGTTGTATTATAATTATTTTTTTGTATTTCTGTAAGCTTATTACAAGAAAATAAAGGTGTGCACGTTCTTTTTATTTTGTGCATTATGCTTTGTTGTTTACTTATCTAAGTTTGATTGTAATTAACTTTAAATACTATTAGGAGCATATATTAATATATCAGTGTTGGATTTATTTATTTTTTTGTTTTTATAATTATAATTTGCGACGGATGTAGTGAGTAATTTATTTGTGTAATTTTATTCCCTTACAAAGAGTATGGGATATAGTATCGGATTATTGTTGTGAGGAAAAAAACCCTTGCAACTAATGAGGGTATTACTAATGGACCAATTGCAAGGGATGTACGTCCCTCGTAATTTGTGAGGCACCATTCCTTACTAAATCCGTCGCAAAGTAGTCCGTTACAAATTCCCTCACCACTGGATTTGCAACGAAGGGTTTAATCAGGGATTTACTCCGTGACAAAATCCGTTGCAAATCCAAAAATGCCTCACTAAACGCGAAAAATCCGTTGCTAAATCCGAAAGTAAATGGCCTTTTTCTAATAGTAAAAAGGGATAAGGGTGCGAGAGAATAAAAGTAAAAGAGTTAAGAGTGTGAGAGATTAGGGTGCGAGAAATTAAAAATAAAAGAGTTAAGGGTGCGAGAGATTAAACATAAAGGAGATAAGGGTAACAAGAAACGAAAAGTAAATGACAGCAAAATAAAATAAATTAAAAAAGTATGATGTGATGTTCTCCATGTCTCCTCGTGAAAGTCCATCGTGCCCCTGCTTTTTGATCCTGAGAGACCGCTGACGAGTTCAGTAATTTCGAGGTCCAATAATATCTGGCACCGCGGGGCCACGAGGACGCCTTTTGGCCTTCGGCTTAACTGACACGTGCTTCGCCTGCGGCTATTAGATCTCTGCGGCCTAACCAGCCCGCAGCCTTTGGGTTCCGACGATCGGTAGTGTAACCCACGTGCTATTTGGGCCCTGAATTTCAGAGGCCTACTCCCCTCAGATTTCATTTGGACGCGGCCCGTCTCAGGCCCAAGAGCTCCAAAGGCCATAATCAATTGACCCATTTGGCCTGTCGACTTTTGGTGGTAAAAGTAATATATTAAATCAAGATTTTATCTTTATTTTTCTTTAATTTTTGTCCAGCCTAGTGAAGCAAACTTTCGTCCCAGAGTGATGAAGATTGGGACTCAGGTGCCACCAACTTATGACAGACTCTACCTTTTCTTGTGGTATTTTTTCCTTTTTTCTTTTAATGGTGTTTTACTTAGTTCCTTCACTGACTACCAAGGTTATCAAAACCGGACCGGTTCGACCGGTTAACCGGGTTCAACCGCCTTTTCAGCAAAGTCCCGGTCCGATTCACTGGAAAAAAACTCCTTGGTTATATAACCGTTTTGAACCGGCCGGTTTTTAAGGTTTTTTGGGCAACCGGCCGGTTTTTTAAGGTTTTTTGCCCGGTTTTCCCAGTTGGCAGCCGGTTGGAACAATTATTATTTTTTTTTTAAGAAGGTTGTTATTTTTTTATGTTATTTTTCAGCCTTTAAATGTAAAACTCAAGAAAACGGTTGAACCCGGTTTTATCGATTCACTACCTTCGCCGGTTCGATGTCCGGTCCGGTTTTCAAAACCTTGCTGACTACAAACCTTATTCTATCAAATGTTTTGCTTTAGCCAGTAGCCACCCTATGAAACGTTGCAATGACTTTGATCTATTATATTCAGTTCTTCTTCCACTTTTTGCAATGACCTTTCCAGCATTCATGTTGTGAATCATTTTTCCGAGCAGAGTATACATATATATACATTTTTTTTTACCACAAATGAAGTTGCATCCTCTCATGTCATGAGTATCAGGAGGGTGAGCTCACCGGGCCATTTTGATCCGACATACACTAGACCGATTTGCCTCTCTCATTTTGGTCAGAAATTTTTAGCAGTATGTTGTCCATGTTCACAATCGATTGGCTAATAGTACACTCTCATGGTCCACTCATTGATGGATTTGCCTCTAAGCTAGCTGCGAGGAAACGCCGATATACAGAAATTATTTTAATATGTCTTCCCTGGTATTACCTTTCCATCTTTAAGTCCTTAAAGTCCCTGTGTGCGTTGCTAAAAGGTTCAGTAGACTCCTGAGAATATTTCTCGGAAGTGGGATGCTGATAGGCATAAAATCTATATCGTTGCTTGGAATTGGACTGCTAGAGCAAGGATTCATGTGGGCTTGGGTATTGAGTCCTTAACGCTAATGAATCAGAGCATACTTTTTAAGTGGATGTGGAAATATGCTAATATGGAGTTTACGAGAACAGTGTCTTGGCCAGTTTTCAACCGTAACAAGGCTTCTGTCATGTTCTCTCCTACGGGTATTGGTACTTTGAAACATTGAATATCTCTTAGTACTTGGGATGGCTGCAGATGCAAGTTCTGGAATGATCCGTGGCTTGATAGGTTGTTCGCTTGGCGTCTGATGATAAAAGAGGTTTTTTTTTTTTTTTTTATTGCTAATGGATGATACGAATTATTATGCTTGTAGAACCAATATATACATGGTTAAAAAATCAAGACCATAGAGTCTCACCATACATATTTAACAAAACAATTACAATATCAGAAAGTTTAAGATGCATGAGGCACCAGGCTCATGTACGAGGTGACCCGAAAGGAGACTCCAGCATCTGCAAATCGATAATGACCGTTCCAATTTTTTATGGTTTCCGCATTTGAGATGACGCAGGAGACAGTAAAGGGAACTGTGGCTTAATCCATATAGTCGAATGAAGCAATATGATGTCCACAATCCTGTCCAATCAGCTGCAACATTCTTAACAATTCTCCTATTCCTCTCAAGCCATATAGACCGCAATGTAGCAATGGCAACAGTCATCTACAGTAAAGGCCCATTATAGAACTGAATGAAGGTTGGTGACACCCTATCTTGCTGCAGATTGCGAAAGAATCTTCGATCTAATTCTGGTCCACTCAACCCTAAATTCTAACATGGATTAAGTGCCTTAATCCGAATTTTCCATTCAGCGCCCCCACTGTTATTTCAAATGCAGAGACTATCATTAATTGGAAGGGTAGGGGCAGGAAACTGAATTGTCTTGCATGTGGGTGAGACACAGCCTTTTTGGTTTTCTTTTAGAGCTGTAATTGCTTTCTAACCTGCTAAGCGATGGCAGTTTAGCTGCAGATGCGCCCTTGTGACTCTTTCTTTTCCTTGTACTCTGTTTCTCCTTGTACAGAAAGTTTAGAGTTGAACCCGATTAGAAGGACTATCCTGATCCATTGCAAAGGTCATCAGTATCAACTCTTTCAGTATAAGATAAAAAGATATTGGGAGCAATCAGATAACTTAATTTAGCAAAAAAAAATCAAATAACTTCATTGTACAGTTTCATCTCACTCCACTGCACAGTTTACAGGTTCTGCTGCCAATAAAACAAAAAAAATCTCCTCTTGATTTTTCATCTGTTTTTACTCAATTCACACAACACATGTAAGTCTTATTAGTTCTCATGAATTCATATCGGTTTTATTTCAGAACACAAAAAGAGAAAACACAAACACGAATGAAGCCCGTGTGATGATGCAGAGGGGAAGTGTACTGCTTTTCTCATAATTTAACTAAAAACTCATCGGACCATAATAGGTTTAACCAAAAGTTCATGGGACTTTTCCGTAAAGGGTTGACTTAGTTAGTTGAACTTCTATCAATACTCCCAATAAGTTGATCAGAGTGGTGTTCGGAAACTGTAATGAGCACGGTAGCTTACCTTGATTTGGACTTAGAGAACCTCCTCCCATTCTAAACTTTTGGAAAAAAAAAAAATTGATAGGTTAATTTTAAAACAGTATTATATTGAACCAATATGGCTTATTAACGGAAAGTGCAAATTCGCCAGGAACATTAAATTTATGACAATAGATTTCATGTTAGCATCGAAAAAACATAAGAAATTTTGACGATAAACCCACAAATTTGCATACAGACATTCATGAGATCAAAGCCATAAAACTCTGCATAAGTACGTATACTGGAAAACCTTGATCTGGTATTTTTTTTTTTTTAATCTGAAGGATGTGTATTATTCAAACTTACCTACTTACAAGAGAATTCTGGGCATACCCATGGTACTAGTGTCCTCCTTGAGGATATCAATAAGACCATTAGGTGGTCGCTGAAGGATGACAAGGCCTAAACTACATAGTAGAGCTGTGTTGGCCAAAAAGGCTGCACATTGGTTTGCTCTACTTTGTACAACAGAGATACTGACATTTTGAATGAGTTGCAAAATAGATTGAATTTCCCAAATAACATTATCCAGTTCCACGTCCCTATCAAAGGTTGAGTTGATCCAGTCAACGGCCAACCACGATTCCGACTCCAGAATGAGATTCCTGCAGTTATGGAGTTGAGCCAATTGGAGACCATGTAGGATCGCTCTGAGTTCTGCTTTCATTGACGGGCAGGAACCTAGATGTGAGGCAAAACCGGAGACCCAGGCTCCCGTGGAATCACGAAGGAGACCCCCAGCCGTCGCAATTCCATTATGCTGTGAGACGGATCCTTTCACGTTTAGCTTCCACCAGCCCGTGAGTGGGGGTTGCCAAGTTTGTGCTAGTAGTGCTTCAGGGTCGGCCTTCCCTTGCAGTTGCAGCTTTCTTCTCTCTCCCTGAACAAATTCCTGCACAGTGAAAAGGATGTCTCGCACAGGATTCAGAGGGACTAGTGATGCATCCCCTAGGGTTAGGCAGTTTCTCCAAGTCCAGAGTTTCCAGCATGACACCCCAAAAATGATCTTCCAAGGCATGTCCGCTATGCCTGTACACTCCCTTGACAAATTATATTTGAACCAGTTCCGGGTGTTTGGCGTGAAGAAGGTGTCCAGCTCATATTGGTCTTTCAATAATAGCCAAACTTGCTTTGCAAAAACACAGTCCCTGAGGACATGAATGGTAGTTTCAGCTTCCGATCCACATCTAGGGCAGAGAGGTGAGGTTGATATATGCCTGGTGAATCTGAATTCATTTGTCATCAATTTTTCATGACAGGCCAGCCACATAAAAGAGCATACCCTTAGAGGTCCCTGCCAAGACCAAATCATACGCCAAATACAATCGGGTGGTCCCCAAAACTGCTCCTCCAACTTCTTATAAGCCGATTTTACCGAAAAGTGGCCTTTAACTTCATGCTTCCATTTGATACGGTCTAGACCTCTGGATACCGATGGGGGTAATTGAGCCCAGATCAACCTGCAGCCTTCCTCCGAAAGAAATGGTTGGATCCTCCCCCAATCCCACATACCTACATCGTTAATGTAGTCTCGTACCGTATCCCCTATCATGGAGTCCGGAATGGTATGGGTAGCGTAATCTTTCACACAACCATCAACCTCGAGCCAATCATCCACCCAAAATTTAGCTTTACTTCCATCACCCACAAACCATGCAATTGAGTTTAAAGTGGATGGCCATACCTTACAAATGGCTCGCCAAGTGCTGGAAGAATTGTTTGCTTTAACTACATCAGGAAAACTATCAGCATCACGGTAATATTTCGCTTTTAGGATTTGGGCCCAAAGCGAGTCCGGGTTTCCGATTAGTCTCCAGACTAGTTTCATTATCATGGCTTCATTCGCCGCCCGAGCCTTTTTCATTCCCAGTCCCCCACAAGCCCGAGGTTGACAGATGCTTTCCCATTTAATCAGGTGGCATTTGCGCTCAGAATTGCTGGATCCCCAGATGAATTGTCGACATAAACTATCGAGCTTGTCACATATTGAACGAGGAAGCCATACCGTCTGCATAGTATAGGTGGGGAGAGCAGCTATGACTGACTTGGCCAAGGTGATCCTTCCTGCGAGGGATAATCTGTTTGCAGACCAGCCACTTAGTCTTTGTTGGGTCTTTTCAACTATGTGATTATAGGTTCTTTTGCCAGCTCTGCCATGCACAATTGGAACACCAAGATAGCGCTCCAGATTGTTAGTGGTTTGGAATCCAAGTTCACTACTGATTCTGCTAGCAAGATCACGTTTAGTATTATTGGAGAATAGAATGCGGGTCTTGTCCTTACTAATTTTTTGACCTGAGGCTTCACAGAACCAATTAAGGCAGTGAGAAATGACCCCAGCTTGTTCCAGTGAGGCCTCCGCAAAAATCACAAGATCATCCGCAAAAAAGATGTGTGAGAGGTGAGGGCCTCGCCTACTTAACTGGATCGGGTGCCATAATCTTTTGTTCACAGAGTCTTGGATGAGGTGACCTAACCTCTCCATACACAGGACAAAAATGTATGGAGATAGGGGGTCCCCTTGCCTTATACCGCGGGTAGGGTTAAAGGATTTTAGAGGTCTGCTGTTCCACAAGATTTGAAGGGAGGGAGTAGTAATGAACTGCATAAGGACCTCGATCAGACTTGTAGGGAAACCCACCTCATATAGAGTATCCCTGATGAAGTCCCACTTCAGCCGGTCATAGGCCTTCTCTAGGTCGATTTTGATGGCCATATAACCCTGTTCGCCTTTCTTGTTCTTCATTGTATGGACTGCTTCTTGGACAATAATGATGTTGTCTGTGATTTGACGGCCCGGGACAAAGCTACTTTGGGTTGGTGCGACGAGCTGTGGAAGCAGTGGCTTGATTCAATTAACCACTACCTTGGTTATGATTTTGTACAACACGTTGCACAGGCCTATGGGTCTGAACTGCTTCATTGTGACTGGACGATTCACCTTGGGGATAAGAGCAAGAAAGGTTCTGTTCAGCTCATCTGCCCAGTACCCTTCGTGGAGCACACCTTCCACCAGCCGCACAAGGCTAGTCTTCACTGTTTCCCACTGGGTCTGAAAGAAGAATGGGTTCAAACCATCTGGTCCTGGGGATTTTAGTGGGCTCATTTGGAAGAGGCTTGTTTTCACTTCTTCTTCCCGAACTGGGGTGACCAAGGACTCAACATCTAGGTTTTCGAGTTGTGGGAACCAGTTCCGGATATAGTTTCCCGTGAAGGGGTCAGAATCATCTGTGAATAGGGTGCGGAAAAAGTCCACTGCCAGGGTCTCTATCATTTGGGGGTCCGTTTGCCAATGGTTTTGAGCATCCTTCAAAGCTGTGATTTTATTTACCTTCTGCTTGATAGTTGAGGAAGCATGAAAATATGGGGTATTCCTGTCCCCTGCTTGAATCCATTGGGTTTTAGCCTTCTGCTGCCACAACAGTTCTTCCTGCATTAATATGCTCTCAAGCTCTAATCTCAGCTCCAGTTCCAGATTAGACAGAAAGCAGGAAGGCTTGTTTTCTAAGTATCTTTGAATACCATTGATGCGGGCCAGTAACCTCCGTTTCCTCTTGTGAATATTTCCGAAGACCTGGACGTTCCACTGCTGAACATTCTCAATGAAATTTCCAGCTGCCTCAAGAGCCTTGTCATGAGGTACCCACTGGTCTGTTACAAACCTCTTAAAATCTGGATGATGTGTCCAGGCGGTCTGAAACCTAAAGGGGCGCTCGGGTGGTGGACCTCCTGGTTGTGGGGTTTGTCTCAGTAGAATCGGTCTATGATCTGAGCTCAATAGAGGAAGATTAATAACTGACATAGTGGGGAAAACGGAGAGCCACCGGAGATTACAGAGTACTCTGTCAAGTCTCGCATGCTCCCGACCACGTCTCCATGTGAATTTGGGGCCATTTGATCCTAAGTCAATCAGATGTGTCGTGTTTACACATTGCAAGAACTGGTTATTGGCTACACCATTTCGGCCAAGTCTATCCTTTCTCTCTTCCCCTGATAAAATAGCGTTAAAATCGCCTGAGAGAATCCATGGTTCTGAGATGTTCACAGCCAATGCCTCGATGTTTTGCCAGAGAAATCTTCGCCATTTCTCTTGCGGGCTTCCATAAATGGCCGTAAATACAAAAGGGGATCCCTGGTACACCACTTTTGAATGGATGAACTGGGTGTGACTATGGATGATTGAGACATCAACAATGGATGCATTCCATAGCATCCATAAACCACCTGCATAGCCTCTAGCCTCCACTCTGTGAGAATTGGAGAAGCCAAGTCTTCTTATGATACGGTCAGCTTTTGTACCACTGATTCGGGGCTCAACCACCACTAGGATTGTGGGTTTATACTCCCTTACGAGATCCTTTACTCTATTCCTGAATTGTTTTTTGCCAGCACCCTGGCAGTTCCAAGAGATCAACACAAACATAAAGTAGTTAAGAAGAAGAGAACTATGCAAGAGATGGGCAATTAAACCCTGTCTGCCCTCTCTACTGCCCCGAAGGGGGCCACCACATCTACACACATATCTTCCACTTGGGGTACAATTTCCATAGGGGAGTCCGCGTTCCCCTCTAGGTGGCCTCCTGGGTCAAGCCCTGCTGGGAGGGGGGCACTCTGCTGTTCATGAGGAAGCACAGCTTCCCCACTGTGTTCTGCTCCTACCCGTGGAGGGTCTGGAGGTTTTGAAGGGGTTAAGATGGTGATGGGTTTAGTCGGGGGAGAGTTGTGAAGCTTCGGTTGGATTCCTGCTGGGGGGTTCTGTGGATTGATCACTTGTTTGTGTTGAGACTCGTCGAGTGAAACAGATGAGTGGGGATTAGGATTTTTTTGTTTTATAGATGGTTTTTCTGGTGGGGTTGTGGCTGGCGATGGGGCTTTGAAGTCACAGGTTGGGCGTTGAGGGGAATTCTGGGCTTTGGAAGTCTGTCCTGGGCCAGAGGGGAGGATGGGGAAATTTGAGAGATCTGTTAGGGGGGGTCGATTGGGTTTACGAGAGGTAGTGCCTCCACTTGTTTTGATTGGACCTTGGGCCTTTTGACTGGGCGCCTTTCCTTTGGGGGTCTTAGTGTATGGACTGGATCGGGACTGGGTTTGGAAGGTTGTGGGGAGGGACGGGCTAGGGTTTCTGAATGACTGATCTTCCCTCAAGTTCTCAGTGAACAGAGAATGAAAGCGATTAGATGCTAAGGGGGTTACCGCCGCGCCACCGATACTGCCCTGATTGGGGGAAGATCGAGGGAGTCTTCTAGATCTCGGTTGGACAGTCATCCATTCCCCAAGGTCATTCCCCTTGTTCACTTCTGGTCTGTCCTCCCTGGTTTGAGCTCCGCTATCTGGTGGATTTGCGGGTGGATTCACTCCATCCGCTGAGTTAGGGGAAGGAGCCGACTCTGTATGATTGGCTCTGTCTGGGCAGTAAGCCGTGGGGTGGCTGACCCTGCCGCACGAGAAACAAATAGAGGGTATACCTTCGTAACAGACTTTGAAGAGTTCCCCCTCCAGCCGAACCATGCCCTTGAGCGGCTTCTCCAGATCAACAGCAACCGCTACCTTCGCATACTTTGCCCTTTGTATTGTCTCTGTTTTTGCATCAATGCGCACTGTGGAACCAACCAGATCCCCTAGGGCCTTGAGTATCCGTGGATGGTACCTGTTAACACCGAGTTCTGGGAAATGGACCCATACTACGGCTTTCTTGATGGAGTTCGAAGATGCTTTGAAATCTGGAGTCCAAGGTTGGACACAGAGTGCGTGTCTGAAAATTGCCCAGGGGCCTCCAGTGAGTGCCTGCATATAATCCGAAGGATCCCTGAATCTAACGATGAAGAAGTTATTTTCTAGATCAATGATGCGGTATGGGCCAAGAGTTCTCCACATAGACTGTAACTTCTCCTTGAGCACCTTGTAACCAATTCCTCTTCCGAGCAGCTTAATCACTACCGCCTTCTCCCATGGTTTGTCTAGGCGATTCTTGAATGCTTCTGAAAGTTGAAGCTCTGGTCCATCAGCGCCTTGGACTACGACAATGTCCCCATCTTCGTATTCAACAGCTTCCTCCTCGACCCAATCGTCCTCTGGTTCATCCATGGAATTACCAGCAGTTAAGGACTCCCTATAAGATCTGAAGGCTTCTCCCATAGGGGCCTCTTGGGGGGGTGACTGTGGGGGATTTAAATCCTTCAGTTTCACCTTTTTGGTAGTGCGGTCCTCTTCTAGTCCTGGGTCGACATTCATCGAGTCCGTGCTTGGTTCTGCTCTTTTGGAATCGTTACCCATTCGTTTGGATTATGTTGGGGTGAGCTTAGGGTGTTGAGTGTCTAGAGAGAAGGAAGAGCTTCTCTCTCTATAAACTTCTCATATTAGATTTGGTCATGTTCTTTCTTTTTGGTCCCTTGATCTGGTATTTAGAATGCAAAGAAGGTTTTTCTTTGTCAATGGCGAACAAAGTCTCCAGTTAGTCTGTTTTCTCTTTTTCTGACAAGACTTCAGCAAGCCTGACGTACTGCATCCCACAAGAAAGCAAACTACTGCTTCATCAAGTAATTATATATAACCTACAGAAAAATATAGAAAGACAAATCAATATATACCAGAACAAATGCAGAATGTAAAAAAGGCCAATTGCATGGAGGAAACTTTGTAATCCAAGCAACACTACATAATCAAAACAGCGGAAAATTTGTGTTCTGATTTGATTTCTATAGGATTTTGCTGTATATCTAACTTAAGACACCAAAGCAGTAACACTAGTGATCAATGTCCAAATTAACAAAAAAAAAAGAAGAAAGGAAAAGAACAGACCTGTTCACTCACAAATGCTGCTGCAATTTTGGAATTCAGTGAACACAATGATTTCTTCCCTTCTTACTACGTTCTACTCCTGAACATAGGAGGTGCAAGGATTTGTGGACCCAATTTGTTGGTTGCAAACAGCAGTGGGTAGGAAACCCTGTATCTGAATCGTAACGTTCATAATGTTCAGGGAAAGGATTATTTGGAAAGTAGACAACCCAGGTGGTTGTACTCTGG
The DNA here is from genome assembly GCA_028386065.3 of Turnera subulata. Taxonomy (NCBI): domain Eukaryota; kingdom Viridiplantae; phylum Streptophyta; class Magnoliopsida; order Malpighiales; family Passifloraceae; genus Turnera; species Turnera subulata. The sequence continues at coordinate 146,956 of JAKUCV010006037.1, forward strand.
GAAATCTTTAGCCACAATGGAAAACAAGGATTTCTCGGTAACAAAAAGCATCCGTCCCCTCAATCCATCATCTTCTTGTGGTGGCACAACCCATTCGCCCTTCACTTCATCCAGCATAAGAACGCCTACAGAAATCTCGTCATCATCTTGAAACACCAAAAATAAATGCCCCAAAGATTTCACCAAAATAAACTCTTCCTCCCAATAATACCTCAAAATTTTGTTGGTCTTGGGCTAATCACCTCCACGCTATCTAGTTTAGTTGCATCAATGGCTGCAACCCTTTCGCTATGATCCACTGCATAAAATTGATCATTGAGGTATGCAACACTCCTAAACGAATAATGGTCATACACGATAATAGTCCATCGGTCATCTCCCACCCTCCACATCTCCAGATCCTTAGAAGGCGTCGTCACCATCACTGCAAAACCGTCATTATCATCACCAGTACGAAAACTTGAACTGACGGCAACTTGTCTTGGTGGAATATGTTTTCCATAACCATCAACTGCCTCGAGGTAATAATCAAACCAAATCTCCTTCACTGTAAAATTCCGCGAGTCCAACAAATATTTAGTTTCCTTTTCTTGATAGTTCAATGCTTCAAGGGTTACCACGTTATTCTTCGATTTGGACTTCGATTTCGATTTGGATTTGGATCTCGAGGGTAAGGTTCTCAAGAGCAAGGGCGTGGTGATGCCCGAGAAGTCGTGAGCTGGTTTGACGGAATATACAACCAACTCTTTGAGTACACACTGGTAAGAGTCGTCGTCACTATCGTCAGAAGAAATAGAGTCGTCACGAAAGACATGTAGAGGGAGCTGGGTGAGGGATGGGACTACGGGAGGAAGGGGAGTGGAAGATCGCCATGAGCGGCAAACCGCCTTGAAATGGAGGATATTATGTGAGTATTTAGTTATGCAAAAAAAAAAAAAAGAATAAAGACTTGCAAAGAACAAAGGAAAAATAGAGGGCTTAAGGAAGAGAGGGGCAACACGATTTGGTTATTGAGTAAAGCACACAATCCACTTTGCATTACATGACATATTTATACTTATACAACCAACATTCTTTTTTGTCTTATCTCGAAATTTTTTATTAATATCTAGATATTTTCTTAGAATATTCTAGATAATTATGTAAAGTATCATGATATTTTGGTCTTTGATTTTTCATTAGACCATTCTAGAATACTACAAAATATCATGATCTTTTACAAGATTATTGTAGCAAGTAATCATGCTCCAACACTCCTCCTTAATTTCTTGCTGCAAACTCCCAAAGCATCTCTGAGCTTCTCAAATTTTTTTTGGGCAATGCTTTTGTCAAAATACCAGCTAGATTATTTTCAGAATTACAATGGACAAGACTAACTTCATTGGCTTGCTGCACTTCCTTTATAAAGTGAAACTTGATCTTCATATGCTTTGTCCTGCCATGCAACACTGGATTTTTAGATATAGCTATTGCAGATTGGATGTCAACCATAATCTCGGTAGCTTTTTCTTGATCTTCCTTGAGATCATGTAACATTTTTTCTCAACCAAATTGCTTGGTTGATAGCACCAGTAGCTGCTACATATTCTGCTTCTGCAGTAGACTGGGCAACAATATCTTGTTTCCTGAAATTCCAAGAGAAAACAACAGTACCAAGGGAGAATAAGTACCCTGATGTGCTTTTCATATCGTCAAGAGAACCAGCCCAGTCGCTATCAGAAAATTCATGAAGCTTGATCTCTTGTTTCTGTTGAAACCAAACACCAAAATCAGCAGTGGCTTTGATCATCATGAGCGGAACGGGAGTTGAAGATCGCCATGAGCGGCAAACAGCATAAAAAAGCCCACAAAATTCTCTTCATCATCTTGAAACACCAAAAATAAATGCCCCATAGGTTTCACAAAAATAAACTCACCGTCCCAACAATTCCCCACAAACGTTGCTGGTTCTGGGCTAATCTTCTTCACGCAATCTGGTTTGGTTCCATCAACGGCTGTACAACTCTGCGAAACGAATAATGGTCTAATCCGATAATAGTCCATCAGTCATCTCCCATCCTCCACATCGCCAGCTTCCCAAAAGGCGCCGCCACCATCACTGTAAAACCAAAACCATCATCATCATCACCACCAGTACTCTTCTTGCGAAAACTTGAACTGACGGCCACTCATCTTGTTTTGAGATCATAATCACCAAGTGCCTCGAGGTAATAATCAACCCAAATCTCCATCACTCGAAAAAACCGAGTGTTCCACAAATATTTATTTTTTAGCTACGGATAGTTCAATGCTTTCAGGAGAGTAACGTTATCCTTTACCGATTTGGTTTTGGATTTGGATTTGGAAGGTAGGGTTCGCAAGAGCAATAGCGTGGTGCCGGAGAGGTCGTGAGCAGGTTGGACGGAATAAACAGCCAACTCTTTGAGTACATATTGATACGAGTCATCGCCACGTAATAAAAGGAACTAGAATGGTCAGAGTCGTCAGCAGAAAAAGAGCCGTCAGGGTAGACAAGTAGAGGGAGGGTGAGGAAGGGTGAGGGAGGGGACTACGGAGGAAGGGGAGTTGAAGAACGCCATGAGCAGCAAACTGCCCTGAAACAGAGGATATCGAGGTAGCTATTCTGGAAGCAACTCCCGATCTTCTCCAAGAGCTCGATTGGAAGATCGATCCAACAGTTATTCTTTGAGGTTTTTTTTGATACGATGTTATTCTTTGATGTTGGAGCCATGGCGGAGGGTGGTTTCTATACTTTCCAGGTTACTTTCTAGGGTTTGTTTAATTATAGTGCGTAGAAGAGAGCAAGAGTTTCATTCTAGGGTTTGGCAAATATTGGTTAGTCAGGCGGTGGAGAGATTATGGGCCATCAGTACATGGGAAAATTATGGTCCTTGTAATGGGAATTTTGTATTGTCCAAAATCCAAAAATTTTTTTAAATTGGCTAATTAAAAATTATTCGTAAAAAAGGATTTTAAAACTTCAGTATTATACAGTAATATATTACATAAGGTTTTTTTCTTTTTTATTTTTGTCCAGCCGGTTTAGTAGTGAAGCAAAATTTTGTCCCAAGTGAAGAAGATTGGGAATCGGGTGCCACCAGACATATGAAGATCATGGATCAGAGTCTGAGCATCCATATTTAAGAATGCAATTGCGACAGTAGAACCTCTAAGAAGTATAAGGCAGCAGACTCATGTACGAGGTGACCCGAAAGGAGGCTCCAGCACCAGTAAATCGCGATGGTAAGAAGCGCTAAAGGGAATTGTGGCTGCAGTGACTTAATCCACTGAGTTGAATGAAGGAATATGATGTCCACGATCCTGTCCAAGTCAGCTGCAACATTCTTAAAAATTCTCCTATTCCACTAAGCCATATAAACCGCAAAGTAGCAACAGCAACAATCATCCACAGCCACCTATTACAGCGAAATTAAAGGTGATAAAAAGGCCCACTGTAGAAGCAGATCCTCAATGGAGGTTGGTGACACCTAATCAATACCCCTTCGGTTGCAAGCTTTATAACACCACAACCGCCTAGAGACATAGCAAATAAGGAGAATGTGGTCCCTAGACTCATGGTGAATGAAACAGAACAGATTGATAGAGCCAGCAAGGGATATTATACCTCCATACTGCAGAGCATCCCTACCAATATTAATAGCTAACCAAAGCCAGCACTCAACTTTGAAAGGGGCTACAGACAGCCAAAAGAATGGTTAATTTGCGCCTTAGGACATCCTGCGCTTGCTCACTATATATTCACCTTTACGATCCTGAGACCAGACTCATTCGTAATGGAGTTGCTACTGAGAATACTGCCCTGTTTGAGCTTATTCTTCACAGAACTTGTTTGTGGATACTAGTGAAACATTCAAGCTTTCCTTACACGGTGTATGATTTACATACAATAGCTCAGCCGCGGAATGGTAGTCCCTGCTCCCTAAAATTTACTTAATCCAGCTCCCTAAAATTGTCTTTTGAGGTTCAAATTTCCTTTTACAACCTCTGCCTTCTGGCCTTTCTCGATGGGATTAACATAGGAACTAGAAACCTACGGAGAGAACAATATGTATATAATGGTTGTGGTGTGTCGGTGTGCAAACCAATCCTATACATAAAAACATGACCAGCAAAGAAATTTGAAACATAAAATGTCTTATGGCAAAGACGATTGAGCAAAAATTTAGTCAAAAATGTTTTTATTTGATACCAGTGATCATTGTCCGAATAACAGCTACAACAGAAAGGAAAAGAGAACACGAGGAATTCTGCAAGTTCTTCTTATCCTACTGCGTAGGTATTTCTTCTCATCCTACTACGTAGAATTTTTGATTTGTGGACCCAATTTGGCGGTTGCAAGCAGCAGTGGGAGGGAAACCTTCTATTTGATTTGAAACACATAGAGAAAGGATTGTTGCGAAGATAAACAACGCAGTTGTTCTTGTACTCTGGGAAATCTTTCGCCAGAATCGAGAATGACGATTCTTCCGTAACAAACAGCAATCGTTCCCACAATCCATCATCATCTCGTGGTGGCTTAGCCCATTGGCCCTTCACTTCATCCAGAATAAGAATGCGCAACAAACACCGTTCCCGATTCTCAAACACCAAAAATAAATGCCCCAAAGATTTCACCAAAACAAAATCATGCTCGTCATAAGATTGGCGATGCAGAATCATCGTCGGATCTCGGCTAATCTCCTTCACGCTATCTGGTTTGGTTGCATCAATGGCTACAACCCTTCCACTCCAATACTCCAAAGCATAATATTTGTCATTGAAGAATACAACACTGTTATACACATGTTTGTCTAAACCGATAACTCTCCATCTGTCATCTCCCATCCTCCACATCGCCAGCTTCCCACCACGAGCCGCCACCATCACTGTAAAACCATCATCATCATCATCACCAGTACTCCTCTTGCGAAAACTTGAACTGACGGCAACTCGTCCTGTTGGGAAATAACCAACTGCCTCGAGGTAATAATCAAACCAAATCTCCTTCACTCTAAAATCCCGAGTGTCCAAAAAATATCTAGTTTTTAGTTGAGGATAGTTCAATGCTTCCAGGGTTATCACGTTATCCTTTGATTGAGATTTGGATTTAGATTTGGATTTGGATTTGGATTTGGATTTGGAATTGGAGAGTGGGGTTCTCAAGAGCAAGGGTGTGGTGGTGCCGGAGAGGTCATGAGCAGGTTGGACCGAATAAACAGCCAACTCTTTGAGTACATACTGGTAAGAGTCGTCGTTGTCACTATCATCAGAAGAAGTAGTGTCGTCAGGAAAGACAAGCCGAAGGAGCTGGGTGAGGGATGGGACTGCGGGGGGAAGGGGAGTGGAAGATCGCCATGAGCGGCAAACCGCCCTGAAACGGAGGATATCGAGGTAGCTATTCTGGAAGCAATTCCCGATCTTCTCCAAGAGCTCGATTGGAAGATCGGTCCAGCAATTATTATTCTTTGAGGTTTTTTTTGATACGTAGATATTCTTTGAGTATGGAGCCATGGAGAAGGTTTCTATACTTTCTAGGGTTTCAATAGGGTTCGTTTAATTATATTGCATGAGTACAAGGGAACAAAGAGGCGGTGGAGGGATTATGGGCCATCGGAATTTTGCATTGTCCCAAATCCACAAGGGATTTTAATGGACTAAAAGTTATTCGTAAGAAAGGATTTAAAAAGTTCAGTTAATGGACCGCATAGTACAGTATATAGTAATTAATATATTACACCCATTTTTTTTTTTTGTTTAATCTATAGCTGGTATACGAGTGAATCAAAATCTTGTCAAGTGCAGAATTCTTACTCATACTACAAAATTGTCCCGTGTACAGGTGCCAGTACCAACCATATGACAGACTCTACCTTTCCGTTTGGTACTTAATTCCTATCATTGTGATGAAGCAGAATTCACCCAGCTCACGGTCTTTTGGTACGTTTACTTTTGGTACTTAATCTCCATGCATCTGGGTTTCACTTCCTCACAGAACGCATCACCTCCAGCACGCACCCCCACGATTGTTTAATTCTTTCTTACCAAATTTCCCTTTGTTAAACATAGCTAATTGTTAAACATAGACATCAGACACCAGTCTGGGAAATCGTTTTGTTCTGATGAAAACAAAACAATTTCCACTTTGGCAGAGCCAGTAATTTCCTAGTATTCTTAGAATCGGGTTTTGAAGTAGTTTTCTTTTTTTATTGATACTAATCGAAACTTTACTAAAAAACATAATGAGTTACAGAAGATGAAATTAAAATAGGCAAGTCACTAAAAGACTGACAGGTAAGGGTGAGCAAAAAGTCGGTTAGCCACAAGCCGTATCGAACAATGAATAGGTATGATTTTTCCGACAGCCTTATATTCCGACTGACGCCGAGCTGCTCGACCCTTAATGCCGATCGGCATGGTGCCGATTAGTACCGATGTCGGTACGGTTGACTTTGAGCCCAACCGATGCCGACATTATAACCAAGTCAGGAACTCAAATTTTCCAGAATTTCAAATGTTGTCAAATAACCAAGCTAAGCCGAGAAATCTCAATCAAACATTCAATAAAGGCACCCAAATAGAAGGGAAACAAACAATGCCCAGAATTACATGCATAACCATATCCAAATCCATATAATCGAAAGAACTCAAGATCAAGAAGGTCGAAGGAGGGTGAATGGATTGATTGGAGGAGAAGAGAATAGAGAGAAAGGAGTGTGGGCGGCGCCACGGCGAAGAAGGAAGGAGGCCGGCCGGAGTCGAGAGAGAGAGACAGAGAGGAGGGTTCGATCGAGTGTTTGTCAGTTTGAGAGTTGAGAGAGAGAGAGAGAGAGAGAGAGAGAGTTGGGTTTTGATTTTTGTTTGGGTGGGTTGTGGCCGTGAATTTTGGTTGGAATTTGGAAATATGGATTGGTTGGGCTATTGGGTTGGGGTTATTATTTATTTTGGGTTGGGGCCTGGTGGTTAGGGGTGTTGGGCCGGGCAGTATCGGCCTGTGCCAAGTGCCGTCGGCTCAAAAAATTGCCGACCAATTCACATGGTGCTTAGTTCGGCACGGTACAAACAGAGGGGGTGGCTCATTGGCTTGGCTATTTTTCGAGCCGAAACCATCGGTTCAACCATGGTATCAGCACGGCTCGGTCGCCCCAGATTTTTTGCTCAACCCTACCGACAGGCCTATATAAAATATAGAGAAAAGCAAGCAGAATATGAGATAAAGAAAATTGGAAGCCCTAAGAGCAACAACAAAACAGACTGAATTACAAATGTCTTATGGTCTTTCCTTTCCAGAACTTGATGCAGTTTGCAATGGCAATAACCATACTGGCGGAATATTGAAAACTCGAATTACATGTTATTATCCACCACGTAGCTCTAGCAAGAGCAAGATAGAAAATGACATCCAACTGAGGCTGTTTGTTGTAAAAAATGAGGTCGTTGTGAGATAGCCAAGTGGACCATATAACTGCAGAGTCGATAATCAGCAAAAAACCTTGAGAATGATTGTTACTAGCGATAAAGGGCCAGGATGAGAACCAAAGGGTACAATCAGAAGAGGTAATCCATTGAATTCCTCACCAATTGCAAATGCATTGCCAAAGCAACCAAGGAAACTTGTAGTGGAGAAAAAGATGAGATATGGTTTCAGCAGGGGCGGATCCAGGAAATTTGTGAGGGGGGCCCAATTTAGGTGGTTAAGTGGTTTTTTTGGCCGAATTTAGGTGTTTAGGTGGTATTTTAGTGTAAAAGGAAAAAATTTGCGGAAATGAAGGCGCCTGGGTTTGAACTGCTGAGCTAGTAGCACAACACAAGGGGGAGCAAAACCACTGAGCTACGGTTAGAGTTATGATATTATGGTTCAAATTCTATATAAGAAAATGGATCTAGGGGGCTTGGCCCCTGCTTGCCGATTAGTACCGATGTCGGTACGGTCGACTTTGAGCCCAACCGTTGCCGACATTATAACCAAGTCAGGAACTCAAATTTTCCAGAATTTCAAATGTTGTCAAATAACCAAGCTAAGCCGAGAAATCTCAATCAAACATTCAATAAAGGCACCCAAATAGAAGGGAAACAAACAATGCCCAGAATTACATGCATAACCATATCCAAATCCATATAATCGAAAGAACTCAAGATCAAGAAGGTCGAAGGAGGGTGAATGGATTGATTGGAGGAGAAGAGAATAGAGAGAAAGGAGTGTGGGCGGCGCCGCGGTGAAGAAGGAAGGAGGCCGGCAGAGTCGAGAGAGAGAGACAGAGAGGAGGGTTCGATCGAGTGTTTGTCAGTTTGAGAGTTGAGAGAGAGAGAGAGAGAGAGTTGGGTTTTGATTTTTGTTTGGGTGGGTTGTTGCCGTGAATTTTGGTTGGAATTTGGAAATATGGATTGGTTGGGCTATTGGGTTGGGGTTATTATTTATTTTGGGTTGGGGCCTGGTGGTTAGGGGTGTTGGGCCGGGCAGTATCGGCCTGTGCCAAGTACCGTCGGCTAGAAAAATTGTCGACCGATTCACATGGTGCTTAGTTCGGCACGGTACAAACAGAGGGGGTGGCTCATTGGCTTGGCTATTTTTCGAGCCAAAACCACTAGTTCAACCATGGTATCAGCACGGCTCGATCGCCCCAGACTTTTTGCTCAACCCTACCAACAGGCCTATATTAAATATGGAGAAAAGCAAGCAGAATATGAGATAAAGAGAATTGGAAGCCCTAAGAGCAACAGCAAAACAGACTGAATTACAAATGTCTTATGGTGTTTCCTTTCCAGAATTTGGCGCAGCTTGCAATGGCAATAACCATACTGGCGGAATATTGAAAACTCAGATTACATGCTTTTATCCACCACGTAGCTCTAGCAAGAGCAAGATAGAAAATGACATCCAACTGAGGCTGTTTGTTGTAAAAAATGAGGTCGTTGCGAGATAGCCAAATGGACCATATAACTGCAGAGCCGATAATCAGCAAAGAAGCTTGAGAATGATTGTTACTAGCGATAAAGGGCCAGGATGAGAACTGAAGGGTACAATCAGAAGGGGTAATCCATTGAACTCCTCACCAGTTGCAAATGCATTGCCAATGCAACCAAGGGAACTTGCAGTGGAGAAAAAGATGAGATATGATTTCAGCAGGGGCGGATCCAGGAAATTTGTGAGGGGGGGCCCAATTTAGGTGGTTAAGTGGTTTTTTTTGGCCGAATTTAGGTGTTTAGGTGGTATTTTAGTGTAAAAGAAAAACATTCGCGGAAATGAAGGCGCCTGGGTTTGAACTGCTGAGCTAGTAACACAACACATGGAGGAGCCAAACCACTGAGCTACTGTTAGAATTATGATATTATGGCTCAAATTCTATATAAGAAAATGGATCTAGGGGGCTTGGCCCCTGCTTGCAACAAACCACCCCCCTCCCCCCGGCCCCCGCCTCGGGATCCGCCTCTAGGTTTCAGTGTGTTGTAAACAGAATAAGCAATTAGCATCCGTTTTTGGAATGATACTCCTATGAAATTTGGCATCTCTGGCTGGTACTTGGTATGCCATTCTTGAAAGTTAGCAATAGGAAATGTTCAATTTTAGGTGGAAGAATGGAATGCCAGACAAAGGGGATAGTTCTAGGAGGTTGTGAGGATTTGAGCTGAATATTATACCCTGATTTAACGCTAAATCCTTTTTGCACATCAGGTGACCAGATGAGGCAATCAGGAGTAGAAGAGGATAGAATGTTGTTTTGTAAGTCAGCGAGGATAAGAAGACATACCTCTCTTTCCCATGAGTACAACTTTCTGCGCCATGGCCAACCATTGACCGAGACATAAGCATGTCTGTTATAAAAGTCAGGCAGGGAAGCATTAAGGGTCAGGAAATTTCGATAGATGCGGGGGAAACAAGAGTGCAGGGGACGGAAGGAACACCATAGCATCAAAAAAACAACCTGATATTCTCACGAGAACAAATACTGAGACTGATATGTCACACAAATCCGGAAAACCCTAGCTTGAACGGAACAAAGTCACTAGTTACAACTAGGCCAACCCCACATTAGTGACTCAAGTTTTTTTTTTTGTTTATGGCATTGGTTTCCTCCGTACCTCTTCGTTCAAATCTTTAATCTGTACAAATCCTATACCAATTTGTTCTATAACTAGGTTGGACCACTACATGCCTTCGTTATTTCCTTGATGATCCTGTGACTAAAATCACCAATCACTCAAACAACAAAGTACCAAGTCATGTGTTGAAACACTTAGTAACCTTGTACTAGCCCAAAAATTAATATGGGGAAATTTTGTTTATTCAGTTTTGTTTTGTTTACATTGTACTCCTAATAACAACCCATTTGGATATTATAAAGTGTAGGCATTTACTCAGTGGGTGAAGGTAGAATGTTTCTTTTTACTCAACGTGGTTTTTCTAGGAAGAAACCTTTTCCTTGGCTCTCTTTGACGCCATTTAAAATTGAGTGTTGGATATGGTTGGCATTGAATAATGGTATCCCCACCAGGGATGACCTCAGGTACCGCGGTATTATCTCATTGGCTGATTCATTATGCCCATTCTGCTCTGTTAGGTTGGAAACAGGGGCCATATTTTGCTTCATTGCACGGTGCCTTGGCGTATTTGGTCTAAAATAGCACGATGGTGGGGGGTCCAGTGGGTATCCTGTTAAAGATCAACACCATTTAAATTTAGATTATATCTAGGTTGTTATTAGATAATAGAATTTAATTATCTAGATTAAGTTATAGTTATCTTTATCTTTGCAGGATGTTGTTAGTTTCTTATTTTCTAGGTTGAGTTGTTAGTTCCCGTAGCCTATATAAAGGCCTTGTTTCTTAATGTAGAAACCATCCCAAGCTTTCTAGCTTTTCTCCCTAGCATTTAAGATTTTCTCTCTGAGTGCTCTGAGAGTGTATTCTCTCTATTCCAATTTATTGTCTTGTTAGTCTTTGTGAGTTTTCTACCTTCCTGAGCTCAGGTTCTGCCCGCCTGTGCAAGTGTTTGTTGCTTAGTCTAAGAACAATCTGCCTATGCGACGAGATTGGTAGTGTGAGAGGTTAGTGCTTAGTGCTGCACATTGTTCACGCTGTGATAGCGGAACTTTGTTCAACAATCTGGTAGTGGAGCATTTCTCACGTTGTGATAGCGGAACTTTGTTCAACATTCTGGTAGTGGAGCAGGTAATTCTTCGGGAGATCACGTAGCGGTGTTTTGTGAGAATCCTTTGTCGATAGAATGACCGACCTTTAAGTTATCGGTGCAATGGCGAAGCTCAACAACAACTATAGTACGTGGTCAACCTACATGATGTCTTACTTGCAAGGACAAGAATTGTGGGAAGTGGTCAATGGTACTGGGGTAGCACAACCTGCAGATGCAAACAGAGAGTTGCGGAAGTGAAAGATTAAAGTGGGTAAGGCAATGTTCGCTTTGAAGACAACAATAGGAAATGAGATGCTGCAATGCATACAGAAAGCTGAAACTCCGAAAGAAGCTTGGGACACACTTATCACTCGGTTCTCTAAAAAGAATGATACGAAGCTTCAACTTTTAGAGAATGAGTTGTTGTCAGTGACACAATGCAACATGACAATAGCACATTACTTTCACAATGTGAAGTTCTTGTGCCGTGAGATTTCGGACTTGGATCCAAAAGCATCTATCGGTGTTTCCAGGATGAAGCGAATTCTTATCCATGGTTTAAAGCCAGAATTTAGAAGCTTTATTGCTGCTGTACAAGGTTGGCCAAAACAGCCATCACTTGAGGAATTTGAGAATTTAAATGATAGCCAGTTAAGAAGACTTAGCTAAGCAAATGGGAGGAGTCTCGCTGAAGAATGAAGAAGAGGCACTCTATAAAAAGAAAAGCAAGTGGAATCCCAAGCAGCATGATGGTGGTGGAAGCAAGAAGAATGGTGAAAAATTTAAAAGTCAACATGGTGAGACGAGCACTCATAAAGGAGGCATGAAGAACTATTCCAGTGGAAGGAGGTTCAAAGGAAAGTGTTATAACTGTAACAAGAAGGGACACCTGGCAAAAGACTGTCGGTGTAAGAAAAAAGCCGTAGAAAGCAATGCTGCCACATTCAAAGAAGAAGAAGAATGAGATACTGAAGGATTGTTTGTTGTAGAAGATGAAGAATTTACATTTATAGCAACAACACATAATCAAATTGATTGTGAGTACGACTGGACTGTTGATTCAGGTTGTTCAAATGATGAAGATGGTGTGGTGTTTAATGAGGCGTCTACATGGTGGTCGTCAGAGAATAAAGCACTGTCAGATTCAGATAGTCCAGAAGAGACAGTGGAGTCTTCTCAAGTTTAGCCAAGTTTAGAAGAATTTGAAGTTTTAGAAGATGGTGAAGATCGTGTAGCTGTAGCACAAAGTCCTTGGCGAACAGGTGTGCACCAAAGGCCAAATGAAGAAGTTAGGCCGAGTGACGAAGGCGAGCTAAGTAGAGATAGTGAGCCAAGTGGAGCTAGCGAGTCGAGTGGAGGAGGCGAGCTGAGTGCAACTAAGCATGAAGAAGGTGAGCCAATTGGTCATAGGGAGTCAAGTGAAGAAAGTGAGATTGTTGCAGCTGAACCGCCAGCTCAACCGAGAAGATCGGTAAGACCTAAGAAGCCAAATCCCAAGTATGCCAATGCTGCTGTTGTAGAAGATGTGAAAGAACCTGAGAGTTTTGAAGAAGCACCTTTGAGCTCAAGATGGATTAAGGCTATGGAAAAGGAGCTTGCAGTATTGGATCATAACCAGACTTGGGAACTTGTGCCACTGCCAGGAGGAGTAAAGCCTATTTCTTGCAAATGGGTTAACAAGAAAAAATGTCGCACAGATGGGTCGATTGAGAGGTATAAGACTCGTTTGGTACCTCGAGGATTCTGTCAACAGCATGGACTAGAATAGGATGAAACGTTCAGTCCAGTTGCGAAGCTTACGAATATGCGAGTTCTGATGGAACCTGTGGCAGATGGACGTGAAGAATGCATTTTTGCATGGGGAGCTGGATCGAGAGATCTACACGAATCAACCAAAGGGTTTCGAGAGTCAAGATCATCCCGAGTATGTGTGTAAACTCCGAAAGGCTCTCTATGGACTAAAACAAGCACCAAGGGCCTGGTATGGCAAAATTGCTGAGTTTTTAGTCCAGGGTGGTTATGCTGTGACAATTGTAGATTCTAGCTTGTTTGTTAAAGCTAGTGGAGGGAAGTTAGCTATAGTGTTGGTCTATATTGATGACTTAATCCTCACAGGAGATAGTGAAGAGGAAATTCTCCAGACGAAGCAGAATTTATCAGTGCACTTCCAGATGAAGGAGCTTGGGCTGCTTAAGCACTTTCTTGGTCTTGAAATTGACCGTACATAAGAAAGTATCTTTCTTCATCAGCAAAAATATTGCAAAAAATTGCTGAAGAAGTTCGAAATGCATGATTGCAAACCAATATCGACACCTATGGAGCCGAATGCCAAGTTGTGTGCTTATGAAGGGAAAGATTTGGAAGGTGCAACAATCTATCGTCAATTGGTGGATAGTTTGATATATCTGGTTCAAACAAGAACAGACATCTCCTATGCGGTCGGTGTGATGAGTCGTTACATGCAAAACCCGAAGAAGCCTCATTTGGAAGCAGTTAGAATAATCTTAAGATATGTCAAGGGTACACTTGGCAGTGGAATTCTGTACAAGAGAGGTGAAGATTGCAGATTAGTTGGCTACCGTGATGCTGACTATGCAGGTGATCATGATAACCGACGTTCAACTACTAGGTATATTTTTAAACTCGGATTTGGTGCAATTTCCTGGTGTAGTAAAAGACAATCAACAGTGTCTTTATCCACAACAGAAGCAGAATATCGAGCTGCAGCAATGGCAGCTCAAGAGAGCACTTGGCTTGTGCAGTTGTTGAAGGATTTGCATCAATCAATTGATTATGCAATTCCTTTGTATTGTGATAATCAATCAGCAATAAGTTTGGCTGAGAATCCCGTGTTTCATGCAAGGAGTAAGCATGTGGAAGTTCATTATCACTTTATCCGGAAAAAATTCCTTGAAGAGGATATGGTGCTGAGGCAGGTGAAGACTAAAGATCAAGTCGCAGATGTGTTCACAAAAGGCTTGTGTGGTCACAGGTTTGAACGCTTTTGTCGTCAGCTCGATATGGTGGAAAGAGCGGGAGTTGGTGCTGAGGGAGAGTGTTAAAGATCAACACTATTTTATTCTAGATTATATCTAGGTTGTTATTAGATATTAATTATCCTTCTTAATTATCTTTATTCCTAGTTGTCTACCTAAATGAGAATTTAATTATCTAGATTTGGTATTAGTTATCTTTATCTTTACAGAATATTGTTAGTTTCCTATTTTCTAGGTTGAGATGTTAGTTCCTGTAGCCTATATAAAGGCCTTGCTTCTCAATGAAAAAATCATCCCAAGTTTTCTAGCTTTTCTCCCTAGCATTCAAGCGTTTCTCTTTGAGTGCTCTGAGAGTGTATTCTCTCTATTTCGATTTGTTGTCTTGTTAGTCTTTGTGAGTTTTTTATCTTCCTGAGCTCAGGTTCTATGCAACCCGCCTGTGCAAGTGAGTCTTGCTTAGTCTAAGCACAATCTGCCTGTGCGACGAGATTGGTAGTGTGAGAGGTTAGTGCTTAGTGCTGCGCATTGTTCACGTTGTGATAGCGGAACTTTGTTCAACATATCCCGGCCAAACTCGAGGACCTGTCGCTGCACTGGGCCTTAGTGACTCCGGTTCATCAGAGTCGGTCATGGTGGGTATCCCTCGCTTACTCTGTTCTATGGTCGATTTGGTTGGAAAGGAATCGACTAATTTTCCGGAAGACTGCAGCTGAAGTGGACAGAATTGACGACCTTGCGATAGTCAACGCAATTCAGTGGCTCAAAGCGTATAACCCGGCTTTTCCATTTAGCGCATCGCATGTCATAGCTTGCCCAGACTCTGTCGGGTTGTGGAACTCCCCTGCTAGGAAGTTAAGCTTGTTAGCAGACCCTCCCTAGTGACGGCTAGGTCGCAGGGTCCTCTGCGTTTATGTAGTTTCTTGCTTTCGCCTATTCTGACAGTGTTTTCTTCTGGATTTTTCTTGTCTTGCCATGTGCTGCGAACTCTGTTTTGTAGCTGCTCTATGTAATGGGATTGTCCCTTATAAGTTCGGCTTATAATAAAATTTCGTTTGCATAAAAAAAAGTGTAGGCATTGAATTTGGGGAAAATTTGTGTACCAATATAAATTTTTAAGTTAGGTGAAGATCTAAATTTTATGGAAAAAAAAATAGGAAAAAGGTTCATTTTCTCTCATTCTAAGAATCATAATGATTGGCTATAATATGGCAGAATGATATTTAACATTTTATTGCTTCACACGATTAGAATTAAAAAAAAAACATTTTATTGCTTGACTAGGTTTGGCTTTGGCATCAATAGATTATTGGACCTTTCAATGCCACTACTTAACAGTAGTATCCAATGTCAACGTTTAAGATGGGCCAAAATTTTTAGGTTCTTAGTTGTTCAAGATCCTCATCTGAATTATAATTTTGATTTTGATGCTAATAGTCGTTAGAAAAACACAGCATGCCTTCAACCACCAATTGCCTAAGTTTAATTAATGGGATGATGGAAAATTGTAGACCAAAGCTAAAAACACAAATCAAATTAACTGTACCTTCTGGTAAATCGTTAATCCATACATTGAGAGCTGTGTTGTCTGGTTTACATGGTTGCGTTACAAATTAATTACTCCTCAAGGAGTCAGGAGATTGGACCAACTTGATGGTTCTGAGTGACGACCTTCTGAGTGATGACTTCGATTCTGATAAGTAAGCGAAATAAGCCATGACATTTGCTGGTGATTCAAGTCAGTGGAGGTGGAAAAAATCAAAGAACCCACAAGGAAATGGCGCATTCCACCAAGATATAGATTTGCAGGCCTAGATAACCAACGCCAGAACCAAAGGATCTGAGGTGATGATGAGCATCTTACGAAATAGTGCATTGACCACCTTAAACGTTGACATTGAATGTTACTGTTAAGTAGTGGCATTGAAAGGTCCAATAATCTATTGATGCCAGAGCCAAACCTAGTCAAGCAATAAAAAGTTAAAAATTGCACCACCGGCATCTGATCAGTCATAACAAACATGAAAACACGTTAGTAGCTGAGAATAAAAACAAATCCTAAGTTTTTTTTTTTTTATGGAAGAAAAACAAATCCTAAGTTTACCTCATCATTTCAGAAGTATATATGCCCAAAACTTCTTAGCTTTACCATGCGAGATTTGAAGTAGTGAAACATTTTGGAGCACTTACTGTATTTGCCAATTCACTGCCCACCTCTATGCAGGTTATGCAACAGGGAATGACATGACATTGAGAATCAGGAGATGGCGTATTACCTCGATGTCAATAGCCTGAAGAAGAGAAAAGAATCCGATGACTTTTATTAATAGGAGTCATGAGAGATTGGTTAATCGATATGATAGAACTACAAGGATAATGGGGGTGACACTGCACACAGGCTTTTGTTGACAGCTTCACTGCCCCCGGCTCTTCGAACGGCTTGCATTATCCGAGCCATCTATGCAAACATGAGACAAACAACAATATTAGCTTATCTAATCAAAGTTAGGAGAGAAATTATTACTGTTGTCTATTCTAATCTAAGAGTTAGGAAGCAATTAAGTTATGTAAATTTTGCATTCAAATCTAATCATCACTGTTATGCGTGACATTAATGCAAGTTGAATCAAAACACTTCCAAGAGTTAATAAAAGCCAAGTTTATGCAATTACCATAGAGAAAAACAAACATCTATGATGGTCTACTCTTGGACCAAGAAAACCTACACATATCGAAACTAGGCTTATCATGAGTATTATCAACAAACAGGCCGGTAAGTTAATCATGCACCAAAAAAAAACCTTCACAAAGCGTTGCCAAAGTTATTTCTGAACAACGTAATGCAACCTCAGCAAACCCCTCCAAAAGGATGTGGTAAGGCATAAACAACACAGATCTACAACCACAATACACAAACAAATGTAGTCCAAATCAAGATCTGCCAGTCTTGAACTCAAACAGTTGAATGTAACTTTGAGATCACCAAATTCCTCTAGATCCACATCTTACCATGTGAATATACATAACCATTACACATAGACTAAGTAACATCAACCAAACAATTGCTGCCTTAAAAAGAAAAAACAGATGTTAGAGAATGATAACTATTGGTTATAGCAGAGAGATAATAATCATCATATAATCAGATCTGAAAAAAAAAAAATCATCTCAAGACCACGAGAGAGAAGATAGAACGTGTAGAGAAATGCATGTGATGCATTTGGCAAACCAAAAATGATATGTACAAAATATATAAGCATAATGGAATGGAGATCTATATCTACCTGTGGTTTCTGGTAACTCGTTAACCCGATATTTGAAACTCCCTTAACCACCATACCATCTACTTCGCCCGCTTCCTCTCCCTCTCCCTCTAAAATCATCATAACTGTGAGATTTTTGTTTTTGATGATACTAAGGGACTATGAAAAATCCAGAGTGTAGGTTGAGGATATACGGCCACTGCTTATGACCATTATTTATATTACATGTTCTAGGGTTACACCCAGTCCGGGGTTGGTGGCACCAACAATATATGTGGTTGGTGGCATTTTTCACCTTTTTTTTTCTTTCCTATTCCTTTATTGCGATAGCTGTACAAGAACCCTAAGTGATTGCCAGCGCTATTTGTATTGCATTTGCAGCTGTGGGCATGTGGCATCTCCTTGGTGTTTATCTAAGGGGTTATAGCTGTCATGCCATCGGTTACTTCTTCTGTTTTCTTCTTTCCTAAATAGACCGTTCCTTAGGAGGATTGCTGTGGATTGAGAATTCCTTAGGAGGATTGCTATGGATTGAGATTTATGGATCAAGATTGGCTAGATAGATTGGCTAGATGGAGGGGTAGATTTCTGTCCCTTGGGGGAAGAGTGACCTTAATTTGTTTAGTTCTTAGTAATTTACCAATATACTACCTATCCTTATTTAAGATTCCTAAGAGTGTTGCTATTAAAATTGTGAGTTTGCAGTGCAACTTCTTATGGAGTGGAGGGGGAGATAGGAGAAAATTCTGAATGGTGGCGTGGGATAAAATTGCTAAGCCTAAGCATTGTGGGGGCCTTGGTATCGGACCAATCATGGTAAAGAACCGCTGTCTCCCTTTTAAGTGGATGTGGAAATATATAACGGTTGATTCTCCATCGGGGTTGTACCTCTTGGGCTAGGATTGTGATGGAGTGCTATGCTACTCCTTCGGAGAGTTCATGGCCTTGTTTTAATCGTGAAAGAAGCTATAGTCCGGAGAGGTTAGTGATCAGGGTGATGTGTCTTTGTGCAGAGATGTGTTCATGGATGTTGGGAATGGCTGGAAGTGTAGATTTTGGTGGGACCTTTGGTTGGATTGTGGAGTGTTAAAAGAAGTCTTTCCGCAGTTATTCTCTATTGCTTTTAATCCCAATTGCTTTGTGTGTGATGTATTCTTTTGGGACAATTCCTCATGTCCATGGTAGGTATCCCATTATTTAAAGCCAACCACATTATTTAAAGCCAACCACATCCAGCACTCTACTTTAAATGGGGTGAGGGAGAGCCAAGTATACGGTTTAGACCTGGTTAGTCCCATCTGAGAATAGAAGAATTCCCTACCTCTAGCAACTGAGAATTCCCCATTGGGGTCATCCTTCCACCACCATCGGTCGGCCTTTTCCGTCTGGAAACACACCAGCGGGATCATTGAGGACATAGTCTCGACATCACGGTCTTCCCATTCTCGCAAGTGTCTTCTCCAATCACCCTTCCACCTTGGCCAGCCATTCACAATGGAAAGGCATTCCGAGACTGACATGGATTGCGTGTTGGAAGTAGAAAATAGTCTCGGATATAGGGCCTTGAAACATCCGAGGCCAGTCCAATTGTCATGCCAAAAAAGTGTTGAGCATCCATTCCCAATCTGAATACGGCAGCCCCTAAACAGTGCGGTACCATTGTTTCCGTCCAGCCCCGCAACTGAACAATGTCTCGCCAAATTTTGGAAGCATTGTTGCAATTAAAAGCTGGGCTCATGGTGGAGGAGGGGAGTAAGTATTTGCGCGTGATCATCCCCTTCCATGGCTTGTCCTCTTGCCGCGCAAAACACCACATCCACTTGAATAGTAAGCATTGGTTCATTACCTGTAGGTCAATGATTCTCATACCTCCATACTTCTTTGGAATTGAAATCTGCTTCCAAGCCACGAGGCAAGCCTTCCTGGACGCCTCCATCCCATTCCAAAAGAACCCCCTTTGTAAGGAAATTAATTTCCTTGCTACCATCACCGGGATACGAAATAGAGACATGAAGTACGTGGGGAGTCCACTCAAAACAGATTTAATGAGGGTCACACGACCCCCAATTGAAAGATGTCTGGCCTTCCATGCCTTTAACTTGCTGGAGAATTTGTCCAAAATAGGTTTCCAAGCTGCAACTCTTCCCATGTTTGCACCCAATGGAAACCCAAGGGTTTCCAAGGTATGTGAAGGGAAACTGGTCCGCAGCTTAGCCAATTCTTCCACCTCCCTTTCCCTTATACCGATCCCAATAACACTACTCTTATAAAAATTTATGCTCAGCCCGGACAGAGCCTCGAACACCCTTAGGCAACGCTTGAGGTTCAAGAGAGAGGAGGTTTCAGCTGAGGAGAAGAGTAGTGTGTCGTCCGCATACTGCAAAATAGACACAGGCATGCCGTTCACCTGGATTTCTTCCACAATGCCTAAGGAGACCGCCTTGTGTAATATGCTAGACAACCCCTCCACAGCCAAATTAAATAGGAACGGGGAGAGGGGGTCGCCTTGCTTCAACCCCCTTCCCATTGTGAACTCCGTAGTTGGTGAGCCGTTGACCAAAACTTCCAGCCGTTACCAGAGCTGCTTTAGCTTATAGGCGCATTATTCTTCCCAGGGATGCGTCTTGTCCATTATGTAGAGAGAAAATTGAGCTCCGGGACCATTTGTTCATTCATTGTCGAAGTTCATGGATTTTAACGTCTACATTCTGCAGGTGGTGGGGTGTGTCATGGTGTGCCTCGTGTTGAGTGGGACATTTGTTTGTCCATTGGTTCGGTCTTGCACCATCTCGGTCACGATCCTCTTGGATGTCTATTTTCTATGCTGTCATGTGGAGCATCTGGTTGGGTCGTAATAGGCTCGTGTTCGAACAAATTGATATAGACTGGGGTAGAACCTTTGATATTGTGTTGTTAAGAGCCATCTCTTTGGAAAAGGCTAAACAACCTCTTTTTCCTTATTCTCTATCAGAAGTGCTAGTTTACCCTGATTGCTTTAAATCATGGCAGGGATATAACTGTAAGTTGTCTTTTGTGTAGTCAGGTTCGTTGTTTTTTTTCTTTGGTTATGTTTTCTTTTGCCTCTGGAAGGTGAATGATCAGATGCTGAGTAGGAGTTATTAGTCATCCTTTTGATGACTTACTCTGTTGTTTATGCTAGTTTCTTTCAATAAAATCGTTTTCATCAAAAAAGATTTATGGATCAAGATTTGGAATCCAGTGTGTAGATTTAGGCTATTATATGGAATGGATAGGGATAAGAATACTAATCCATTGTGTTTTAGATTATTTCTTTTTAGCAACATTATGTTTTAGATTATTATCAACCAAACAAAAAAAATGGTTATTGTCTCCAATTCCCTTTCGTTTCTATTCTGACAAGTGGTCGTAAAGATAGCCAGGCTTATTACACAGCCATGTGACCACTTATGATAACCATTATTTGTTTCATAAAAAAAAAACTATTATTTCTATAATAGAAGAGCTGTTGAAGACTGATTCAAAATTAGTTATGGTTTACCGCTCATGGTTTTTTAGATAGTTGCTAATAAGCTTCCTATTTTTTCTCATCTTTTCTGTTACAGTAGGAACGTTCAGATACTGCCTTATTGTTCTGCATTTTGGTATTGTCTTACAGCTATATATAATAGCCTTTCTTTTTTTTGTTGCTATAATAGCCTTTCTTTCATTTGTAAGTAGTTCAATAAGAGTGATTCTTCTATTGCATATTGCTTTCTGGATATCTCTATTTTTGTTGTTTATAACTTGAGTTATAGTAATCAAGTTTCTGTTTCTGCCCAACACTGTGGTAGCGGAGCCTATACGGTTCTTGTCTGGGCTAGTGTGAGTTTAGATAGAGAGTACAAGAGAAATACGTGAGGGAGTGAAACACAATAGGGAATTGAGTTGTGGCTAAGAATTGTGTTTGCCACTCATACCCATCTTCAATGGAGAGAAGTATGAGTTTTGGAGTATCAAGAAGAAGACACTCTTTAGGTCCCAAGATTTATAGGATTTAGTTGAAAATGGTTTTGCAGATCCTGATACTAATGAAGCAAAATTGAAGGAGAACAAGAAAAGGATAATAAGGCCTTATACAGCATTCAACAAATTTTTACTGAAGCAATATTCGGTCGAATTTCAGCAGCCACCACTGCCAAAGAAGCATGGGAGATTCTATAGACAGAATATCAAGGCACAAGCAAAACAGTCACGGTAAAACTTCAATCACTACGCCGTGAATTTGAGAATTTGTTGATCAAAGATGATGAGACAATACAAAGCAATATGTCTAGAGTATCTACACTTGTGAATCAGTTAAGGTCTTATGCTGAAAAGATTACTGATTAGGTTGTGGGTGAAAAAATTCTAAGGAGTTTACCTCTTAGATTTGACTATGTTGCAATTGCTATAGAAGAGTCAAAAGATTTAACAACTTTATCCTTTAATAGCCTCAAAGGCTCTTTGCAATCTTATGAAGAAAGGATGAACAGTAGAATACTTAGTAAAGCAAATTAAAAGACGTTTCGGGTGAAAGCATCTTCCTCAGGTAGAGGCAAGGAGATTAATAGAGGATGTCGCAGTGGTAGAGCCAGAGGTAGAGGAAGATCCTATGAGCAAGCTGATTGTCGGCAGGTAAATGACAAATCGAAACATTACGAAAGTAGTATTCAATGCTACTACTACAAAGCTTATGGCCAAGTGAAAGCATTTTGTTGGAAGCTCAAAAAAAAAGGAGAAAGCAAATTATACAGAAGTTGAGGTAGAAGAAAAGTTGTTCATGGCTCAAGAGCAAGAGCAAGAGGTGAATGTGCCAACTGAGGTTTGGTTCTTCGACCGCGGCTGTTCACATCACATGTCGAGAGAAAAATCTGCATTCAAAGCACTTACCCCAAATTGATCAATGAGGTCCTCAAGATTCCTTTTCGCATTCAAACTTTCCAGGGTTAGCGCCGTGTTATGGAGTTGAAGTCCTCTCATCACATCCTCAGCCAATGCATATTGCCCCAGAGCATCACGGAATTGTTTCATGGCTACTTGAGCCAGTGGCTGCCCCAACAAAACACCTCCATGAATCGTTTCCTCCAGCTTATTCATTAAGGCTCGGAATGTAAGCTTCACCACCTTCTCTTGTTCCAGGTTCCTCTCTTTATACACTGGAGATCCATCTCCCATTAGTTCTTCTGCAGGACCCATCCCCATGGCCTTAGTGTTTCTTGTTTGGTCCGTATGCTCATTGCTCATGATTTTTTCTTACTGTCAGTGGTGAATAGGTGGGTTTCAATACTTGAAAAGGTTCAAGGAAAGGTGTGGACAACAAATGATTTAGGTAAAGGGAAAAGAAGTGTGAGGGTAGACTCTTGACTCGACACGTTTCTTTTTTTAGAAATTGTGCAAGATGTTATGTGTAATGCATGGCGATGCTAACGTTTCAAATTCTCGAAGCAACAGGGCACCAACCCAAATTTCTGTAAAGTAAAGATTCTCAGGATGCTCTAATTTGGCAAATCGCTTCTTGGACTGTCGAGGTACCTTTCTTTCTCCCTTTTTCCATTTCTCACCATCCCCAATGTATGCATAAAATTGAATCCCAAAATAACAAGGCATGCCATACACATATAAAACACAAAAAAACATCACACAAATGCACTTAACACTTATTGATCCATCATGCATGAGATGTTCAGGGTATGCAGCTGGTTGGGGGCTGAAAGACTGCCTCTAAGGAATAGTTTGGCCTACTCACATATGATAAAAGATATCGCGTGAGGTCCAAGGCCCATTAATCCCTATCATTCCATGAGCAGCGAGAAACCGGTTCACACGAGCCACTATCGCATAAAGAAAGCATTGTAGCGGACTTGGATCCCTTGGCCCTCTTACGGTAAGAGCTTCACAACATTTATCAAGAATGCATGGCACTTATGATGACACATAAAAAGGTATACAAAGATTCAATAATTGCACAAAGTTTCTTGAACCCTCAAATCCCCAGTGGAGTCGTCAGCTGTGAATATCCGACCCAAAATCACTTGGGCCTATTCACCTTTCCTTTACACCTTCTTCATAACCATCATCCAACATCTTTGGAGTCGCTACCCAAATTTTATTAAGGGACAAAACTTGGGAAAAATCCTTCATGTGACTCCATTTAGGCAACTGGATAACGAACCAAAGACGCTGGACCCGGGGATTCGTCGTGGATGGGAAGGTGTTAGGCACCCATCCATGTTGGGCCGAAACATTATGCAATTAGAGGATTTTGTATGCCTTGTGCAAGTGTGTAAGTGTGAGTACCAAAACACATAATAGCTGAATATTTAAAAAGAAAGGGGAGAAGAAGAAGATTGGGCTTGAGTTTCCACCAGTAGAAACCACCTACGTACCCCGGCGACCGGGTTCAAAGCCCACGTAGTTCTTGACATGGAATCACAACAATCGCATCATCATCAACATCAACTTCTCAACAATAATTGGTCAGACAAAAAGGGATTAGGATTACCTCTTGTAGCCCTCCTCTAGCTCATTGGTTTGGGTTGTGCCTTCCATACAAAAAGGGATTAGGATTCCCCTTTGCTGTCTTCAATGGATGATGCTACCCACAAAATTCTACCAGAGTTTTGCCTATGGATCTATTTCTTAAGCTTGGGGAGATAGAGTTTCTCCAAGCTTCAAAGCTTTGTGAAGAGTGTTTGTGTAATAGAATGTGTGTCCTTTGAAATGTGAGAGGGGGGTCCTATTTATAGTGTTCTGGGTAGCCTAAGGGCGTGGACCAACTTAATGATTAAGGTAATGGGCAAAACTCTGGGCCAAAGCCGAGTAGAATCAGGGATGACCGCCAGGCCTGGCGGTCATGGGTGGAAGACCACCCACGTCCGGCGGTCATCCCATGATGACCGCCCGCGCCTTCGCGTCTCACCTGTTCTTTCCTTTTTCGGTCCCGATTCTCCCCTAATTCCTCCCTGATTGATCCTACTGCGTAATTAACCCCTAGACTGCCCAAAATCCTCTGCTTTCTTGATTACTACACCTCTCAATCATCTCCTAATTGACTAATTACACATTAATTCCTCATTTTAAGCCAAAATCATACCAAAAACATTCTTGCTAATAAGGAATGATTTAACTCTGATTTTCCACGAAAATCAGAGCTAAATTTGTTTGCAAGCAAGTTGTTAATAGGCTGTGCAACCCTGAAGAAAAGTCCATGCCTTATTAAATTGGACCCTTACATTTATCTTCAATCCAAGAATAAATATAATTGGGTTTAATAAATAAACAAGCCCAAATTTAATGAGATAAAATACATTTTAGCAATTTAGTCTTTAACATATCCTATGATTAAATCGTCTCATTAATCCTAGGCATATAAAAGTTTTAATTACTATAACGTATAAATTCTACGAAAATTAAACCCCATCCATGCTTCAACCCAAGACTAACTCATCAATCTTATGATTCAAACATGTCTGGAGTCTAATCTCAATATAATTTTCATGGGTCAAATTTGGGTGTTCACAAGTAGTATATAGTAATATATTAAAGGTTTTTCTATTTTGTGCCCTAGGGGCACATGATAAGTCACTAAATAAGGAAATGAATTCTCATAATTATTGAGTATCATTTCCATTGTGACTGAAATAACCTTCCCGTAAACAATGATTGTGCTGTGTAATTAATTCAATGAAAGAATATTTCAGTCACAATGGAAATGATATCCATTAAATCAAGATTTTTTCTTTTTTATTTTTGTCCAGCTGGTTTAGTAGTGAAGCAAAATTTTGTCCCAAGTGAAGAAGATTGGGGAATCGGGTGCCACCAGACATATGAGCGACTCTACTTCTCTTTTGGTCTTTTTACCTTTTTCTCTTGAATGACTCTGATCTGCTACATTCAGTTCTTCTTCCATTCTTTGCAATGACCTTTCCGTGTTCATGTTGTAAACATTTTTCCCAACTGAATATTGTTTTTTTAACGACAAATAAAGTTGCTTCCTCATGTAAAACAGTACTAGACTGATTTGCCTCTCGCGACAAGTATGTTGTCCATGATATATTTAGGGTCTGTACTATTTCAAAAGTATCATTTGGAGGTTTCTACTTTTTTTTTGTCATTTTTACGGGTCTGTACTCTTATTTTTTGTTCCTTTTAGGGGTCTCGGGCAGTCCTTGTCATCAGCGGGGCTGCCCGAGACCCTTAAAAGGAACGAAAAATAAGAGTACAGACTCGTAAAAGGGACAAGAAATAGTACAGACCCCCAAACAATACTTTTGAAATAGTACAGACCCTATAACTTCTTATCTGGAACTAATAACTCATTGTTGCCCTTTTCTTGTTCCCGTTCATTTCCTTAGGGGTTTGTATATCAGTTTTCTGTTATTTTTTCAAATTTCGAGGAGAGTGGAGACTAGTACTGTCCTTTACACTATGGTAAAATAAGACCGAGGGAAAAAAATTGAACCAAAATTAGTTTCGGACGAGAAGTTATCCATTTTCGAATTTACCGCACGAGTGTTATGCTTATTTTTCAAATTTTGAGCTAAGTTTGGAGACTGATACTATCCATTAGACCATGTTAAAATAATAATGAGAAAAAAAGTACTATTACGGGTATTTCAAAAGTATTGTTTGGAGGTCTCTACTATTACTTGTCCCTTTTACGGGTATGTACTCTTATTTTTCGTTCCTTTTAGGGGGTCTCGGGCAGTCCACGTCATCAGCGGAGCTGCCCGAGACCCCTAAATGGGACGAAAAATAAGAGTATAGACCCGTAAAAAGGACAAAAAATAGTACAGACCCCCAAACGATACTTTTGAAATAATACAGACCCTAAATATGTCATTTACTTTTCATATTTGATTGCCTAACAGTACACTCTCATGGTCCACTCATTGATAAATTGCGGGGAAACGCGGCTATCTTTTCTTGGGCAGCCGAATCACTCTCATCATGTCAGTTTTATTTAGTCTTCCCCTGTATTACCATTCCATCTTTTAAGTCTCCTGAGAATATTTCTCGGAAGTGGGATGCTGAAAGATTTAAAATCTATATGGCTGTTAGAGCAAGGATTCATGGGGGCCTGGGTATTGAGTCCTTAACGCTAATGAATCAGAGCATACTTTTTAAGTGGATGTGGAAATATGCTAATATGGTGGCAGTGGTTGTGATGTTTGGGCTAGCGTGATTCTTGACCAGTTTTCAACCTTAACAAGGCTTCTGTCATGTTCTCTCCTACGGGTATTGGTACTTTGAAACATTGCATATCTCTTAGTATTGGGGATGGCTGCTGATGTAAGTTCTGGAATGATCCGTGGCTTGATAGTGTGGCCCTCAAATCATCCATTTCTAGGTTGTTCGCTTGGAACGGAGTTTATTTTTATTTTTTATGCTAAAGGATGATACGTATTATTATTCTTGTAGGACCAATATATACAATGTTATAAAATCAAGATCATAGAGTCTGAGCATGCATATTTAAGAAAACAATTACAACAGCAGAAACTCTAAGAAGCATAAGCAGCAGGCTAATGTACGAGGTGACCCAAAAGGAGGCTCCAGAACCAGTAAATCGCAGCATTTGAGATGACGCAGCATACACTAAAGGGAACTGTGGCCGCCGTGACTTAATCCATAGAGTTGAATGAAGCAATCTGATGTCTGCATTCTTGTCCAAGTCAGCTGCAACATTCTCAAAAATTCTCCTATTCTACTCGAGCAATATAAACCGCAAAGTAGCAACAACAACAATCATCCACAGGCACCTATTACAGCGAAAAGGTGATAAAAAGGCCAACTGAAGAAGTAGATTCTCAATGGAGGTTGGTGACACCTAATCAATACCCCAGCAGTTGCAAACTTTACACCACAACCGCCTAGAGACATTGTAAATAAGGAAAATGTGAATCAAACAGAACAGACGGATAACAGATGGATAGAGTCAGCAAGGGATACTATACCTCCATACTCCAGAGCACCCCTGGCCGGGATGCCGTTATTAATAGCTAACCAAAGCCAGCACTCAACTATGAAAAGGGCTACAGACAGCCAAAAGATTAATGGTTAATTTGTGCCTTAGGACATCCTGCTGAGTGTTGAAGAATTCTCTGCGGTTGCTCACTGTATACTCACCTTTACCATCCTGAGACCAGACCCATTCATAATAGAGTTGCTACTGACAATACTGCCCTGTTTGAGCTTGTTTGTGGATATTAGTGAAGCATTCAAGCTTTCCTTACACGGTGTGTGTTTTACATACAATAGCTCTGTCGCGGAATGGTAGTCCCTGCTCCGTAAAATTTACTTAGTCCCGCTCCCTAAAATTGTCTTTTGAGGTTTGAATTTCCTTTTACAACCTCTGCCTTCCGGCCTTTCTCTATGTGATTAACATAGGAACTAGAAACCTCCTGCTTGTCTATCTCTGTTTGCCAACGGAGAGAACAATATGTACATATATGGATTAAAGGAAATTTTGGTACCTGTACTCGGCCTCAATTTGGATTTTGGTACTTGTACTAAAATTTCATGATTTTTGGTACCTGTACTTCGGAAGATTCATTGTTTTTGGTACTTCCGGCGATTGGTGGGTAGCCGGGGACACGTGTCTGTTTTTTGCTAGGCCACGTCATTCGGGGGTCCCATTCCATTCGGGTTCCACCAGTTTCACCACGAAACAACTAAAAAACCAACCCGTACCGTGTCTAACCATTCCAATACCCCAATTTTATTTTTAGAAAGTAAATATATAAAATTTATACAGTTTATTTAAAATTCTAATTCTTAAAGTTTAGTCTCAATTCTTATTCACAATTCCGATTAATTATTTAGTTTTAATTGATTTTATAATTTCTTTTTAGATTTTAATTTCACCTTTTAAAACCTTAGAAACAAATTGTTATTTATTCTAGTATGCCTGATCAATTTGAGTGATTAACATGTGCATAAAAGAATAATTTGATGAAATTTTTCCTTTTTTCTCTTTTTTTAAATTTTATGAAATTTTTTGGTACAACAGAATCAGTTCATTTGGATTGACAAAACCCAAAAAACACTAAAAGAAAGAAAAGGGAAAACTCTAAAAAAAAGAAAAAGGATCGTTTGTTGTGTTTGTTTTGTGAACCATGGAACCCGAACCAAGCACTTGTTTTGACTTGTCGGCCACCGTGGGTTGGTGGCGGTGGCGCCCAGCAGGCAGTGGCTGTTCGAATAGCAAATGACTGCAGTGGTAATGCAATGAGGAGACGGAGGAGGCAGAGAGCAATCTTCACAAACGTGCTCCTCTTCTTCACTGTCGGCATCGGCTGCTTCGACTCCTATTTGTGTGGGTTGAGATTCACATCCCGAAGCAGCACGAGGCAGTGCTGCGGGAGGCCAGGAGACAGCGACGACGGTCGGAGCGATGGGTTTCGTGACTCGATGCTCTCGCTCTCGATCCGATCCCCTCACGCAGCGGCGGCGGCGGCATGAATCGCGTGGCGGTGCTTGTGTCCTCACGCGGCGCGACAGCAGTTCCCGATGTGTTTCGGTGAAAGCGGCTCTAGTGCATGGTCCTCGGCGGCGGCTTCTGTGCGAGTTGATGAAGAAGATGAAGCCTGGGCTTCATCTTCGTCGCACCTGTTATTAATTAAAAAAAAAAATTTCATGTGTTTCGATTTGAGGAATTTTTTATAAGATAAGTATAAGTTATCATTTTAAGAAATTGAGTTTAAAATATAAAAAAGAATTATAAAATTAATTAAAAATAAATGATTAAACTCTAAGAATTATAATTTTAAACAAAATGTAAATGAGTATAAAAATTTTATATATTTACTTTCTAAAATTAAAATTGGGTATTGGAATGGTTCGACCCGGTACGGGTCGGTTTTTTAGTTATTTTGGGGTGAAACTGGTGGAACCCGGATGGAGTGGGACCCCGAATGACGTGGCCTCGCAGAAAATGGACACGTGTCCCCGGCGACCCACCGATCGCCGGAAGTACCAAAAACAATGAATCTTCCGAAGTACAGGTACAAAAAATCATGAAATTTTAGTACAAGTACCAAAATCCAAATTGAGGCCGAGTACAGGTACCAAAATTTCCTTTATTCGGTATATATATATGGTTGTGCTATGTCGGTGTGCCAGCCAATCCTATACATAAGAGCATGACCAACAAAAAAATTTGAAACATAAAATGTCTTATGGTAAAGACGATTGAGTAAAAAATTTGTCAAAAATGTTTTTATTTGATACCAGTGAGCATTGTCCAAATAACAGCTAAAACAGAAAGGAAAATTGGAGGATTTCTGCAATTTTGCTGCAATTTTGGAATTTAGTGAACGCGTTCTTCTCTTCCTACTACT
The DNA here is from genome assembly GCA_028386065.3 of Turnera subulata. Classification (NCBI taxonomy): domain Eukaryota; kingdom Viridiplantae; phylum Streptophyta; class Magnoliopsida; order Malpighiales; family Passifloraceae; genus Turnera; species Turnera subulata. Next base: position 176,681 of record JAKUCV010006037.1, read on the forward strand.
TACGTATTACTCCTCCTGACCAAGGGAAATCATTGGCCATAAGCGAAAAGGAAGTAGAATTATCATAGTGGACCATAAACAGCAAGCATTCCTTCAATTCAACCCCTAGTTTAACCCATTTTCCCTTCTCCTCGTCCAACTTCTTCACTTCAAATCTTAGGATACCCGTTTCAGCACTCATGTCCACCAAAAATAAGTCCCCGAAAGATTCCACTAAATATACATTCCGATGATCAGAAGTCTTGGAATTTTTCCGAGGGACTACACGCCTAAACTCCATGCATCGATATGGTTTAGTTTACGTCGATTGCTGCTACAAACAATATGTTTCAAAACTGTCCAAAGCATAGAATTTGTCATTGCAGAAAGCAACACAACGAAAATCCCTGAAGCCACCTCTTATAATAGTCCTCTCCACCCATCATCTCCCATATTCCTCCACGCAGAGAATCTGTCTACTTTATTTTTGACATAAACGATGATATTCCTGAATCTGTCAACTTTCCAACCCATCACCGTTCCGTCAGTAGGTCCAATAATGCAAAAATTCTGTATCTTTCTGTCCAGGCAATAATCAAACCACCTCTCTTCTACTCTAAAATCCCGCATGTCCAAGACAGTGGTTTTACTACTAGAGTGATATGCTTTCGTGATCCATTACCTGATGTCGAAGATGAATGGATTGTCAGGAGCAAGGGGGACGTGGTGGTGCAGTCATCGTCGGAAAGTAAACAGTATACCCTTTTATTTTGGTTTCCCGATCAGGAGAAGGGCAATGGATGCTTGGATGATCGCCAAGTGCGGCAAACCACCCAGAAAACGGAGGACATGGAGGTAGCTATTCTCGAGGCAACGTATGGGGATTACTTGGATCTTCATAGCAGTTTTTTTCTTCTGTTGTGACACTGCCCAGCCATGTCACGAGTTTTGGTTTCCACTCCAAAATTTCCTGTAACTTGTTCAAGCCGCATTCATTGTGGACGAGCTACTATACCCAATAAATCTCACAGGACAACTTTAAAATGTGCCAAAGGATACTACAACTTAGGCAAGGTGAAGGAACTTAAACTGTCTTTTGACAGTCTTATGACAAGGACGATTGAGTCAAAAATTAGTCAAAAAAAGTCTTTATTTGATACTGGTTATCACTGACCAAATAACAGCTGCAACAGAAAGGAAAAGAAACCAGAGTTGTTCACTTACAAATGTTGCTGCAATTTTGGATTTTAGTGAACACGAGGATTTCTTCTCATATACGTACTAGAATTTGTGATTTGTGGACCCAATTTGGCGGCTGCAAGCAGCAGTGGGAAGGAAACCCAAAATCTGACTCGTAATGTTCAGGGAAAGGATTATCGGGAAAATAGACAACCCAGGTGTCCTTGTACTCTGGGAAATCTTTAGCCACAATGGAAAACGAGGATTTCTCCGTAACAAAGAGCAGTCGTTCCCTCAATCCATCATCTCGTGGTGGGTCAATCCATTCGCCGTTCTCCACATCCAGCATAAAGAAGCCCACAGAAATCTCTTCATCATCTTGAAACACCAAAAATAAATGCCCCAAAGATTTCACCAAAATAAACTCATCGTCCCAACTATTCCTCATAAACCTTGCTGGTTCTGGGCTAATCTTCTTCATGCTGTCTGGTTTGGTTTCATCAATGGCTGCAACCCTTTCGCTAGAATCTAAAGCATAAAATTTATCATTGAGGTGCACAACACTGCAAAACCAATAGTGGTCTAATCCGATGATAGTCCATCTGTCATCTCCCATCCTCCACATCGCCAGCTTCCCAAAAGGTGCCGCCACCATCACTGTAAAACCAAAACCATCATCATCACCACCATTACTCTTCTTGCGAAAACTTGAACTGACGGCAACTCGTCTTGTTTGGAGATCGTAACCATCAACTGCCTCGAGGTAATAATCAAGATAAATCTCCTTCACGCTAAAATCTCGAGTGTCCAACAAATATTTAGTTTTTAGTTTTGGATAGTTCAATGCATCCAGGGGAGTCACATTACCCTCTTCTGATTTGGATTTGGAGGGTGGGGTTCTCAAGAGCAAGGGCGTGGTGCTCGAGAGGTCGTGAACGGGTTGGACAGAATAAACAGTCAACTCTTTGAGTACATATTGGTAAGAATGGTCGTCACAATCGACAAGTGGAGGGAGGGTGAGTGATGGGACTACGGGAGGAAGGGGAGTGGAAGATCGCCATGAGCTGCAAACCGCCCTGAAACGGAGGATATCGAGGTAGCTATTCTGGAAGAAATTCCTGATTTTCTCCACGAGATCTATTGGAAGATCGGTCCAGCAGCTTTTCTTGTTCTTTGTGGTTGGAGCCATGGAAGAGGTTTCTACACTTACTAGGGTTTCTTTCAAGGGTTTGACAAATACTTGGTAAGCGAGGCGGTGGAGAGATTATGGGTCATCAGTGATCGGGAAATTTGTGGTCCTTGTGATGGGAATTTTGTATTGTCCAATTCCACGAGGTTTTTTAAATTGGCTAAAAGGTTATTTGTAAAAAAGGATTTAAAAAGTTGAACTAATGGAGTGTATAGCAGTGCTAGTTGATCTACGAAAGCTAAAAATTGCCTCCAGTTGAATAGAACTATAGTCCTCAATTTTTTCCTTTTCAGGTTCCCTTCACCTGTTTTGTTTTGGTCAATTCATTCACTTGTTCTTTAATTTTTTTTAAAGGTCAGAGAAAGTTTAATTATAATATGCATTAGTTATGGTAAAACAATCTGCAGTTGTAATATTTCTTGCTTACAGTAACTCATATGACTTGTTACTTTAATCTATCATAGCAGTTTTCTCTTACGTTTTGTGTCTAAGAAAAAGACCCTTAACGGACCCAAAAAAACACTACTGTAAAGCGATCGTGGTTATTTCTCATAATCAATCAAGCACTCAACGAGAAAGAAAAGAAAAAGACACAAGGATTTAACGAGGTTCGGCTAATGATGCCTACATCCTCGCACAAGGACAGAGAGGGTTTTCCCACTATGATGAATGATAGTACAATGCGGAACCTGTTTACAGTCTCCGTATGTAAACCTACACTTTCGACAACTTAACAGTTGGGCCATAATAATAACAAGTTCATAAACCCAAACCATAAACTAGGTCAACTAGAATTCATGGCAACAAAAAAAAATCTTCCCCTTCACTTGAATTCTCTTCATATACCTGGAAAAAAAGCAACCCTCTGCCTTGTCACAGCCCTTATGGGCATTACTGCGTACCGCGTACACCAACCAAGTCTAGGCAATGCCTAAACTTGCTAACTGGAACTGTCTTTGCCATCATATCTGCTGGATTATCATGTGTAGACACTTTCTTCACATCAACAACACCATGTGATATAATGTCCTGAATAAAGTGAAGTTTGACATCTATATGCTTTGTTCGCTCATAATACATCCGGTTCTTAGTAAGATGGATAGCACTTTGATTGTCACATAACACTGCAGTTTTCTTCTGTGTCAACCCCAGATCACTTACTAGACCTTGTAACCAAATAGCTTCTTTTACTGCTCCAGCAATGGCCATATACTCTGCCTCTGTAGTAGACAACGCAACAACAGCTTGCAAAGTTGTTTCCAACTGATAGCACTACCAGAAAGACCAAAGACATAAGCAGTCAAAGACCTTCTCTTATCTATGTCCCGTGCATAGTCTGAATCAAAATAGCCAATAACTGAATTCATTAACTTGGCTTTGTCAAACGTCAAACCAACACTAGCAATACATTTTAGGTATCTCAAAATCCACTTCATTGCTTGCCAATGTTCCTTTCTCAGATACGTCATATATCTACTCACAACACTAAGAGCATGTGAAATGTCAAGACGAGTGCATACAACAACATACATGATGCTACCTACAACACTTGATTATGGAACAAGAGACATTTCTTCCATCTCCTCGTCCATCTTTGGTGACATGTCTGTAGACAACTTGAAATGTGTAGTAAATAGAATAGACACAGGTTTAGCACTTGCTAAATTAAACCTTTGGAGAACTTTCTCAACATAGGACTGTTGACTAAGCATAAGCTTCCCAACACTTCTATTCCTTGTGATTTCCATTCCAAAAATCTTCCTTCTGCACCCAAATCCTTCATCTCAAACTCTTCACCAAGCTGTTTTTTTCAATACGATAATCTCTGACATACTCCAAGCAGCAATGAGCATGTCATCCACATACAACAACAAATACACCAAAGAATCATCTGCAAGCTTCTTATGTTACACACAACTATCATATGCACTTCGAGTAAAGCCACTATGAACCATGAATGTATCAAATCTCTTATACCACTGTCTAGGAGACTATTTCAAATCATATAAGGACTTCTTAAGTAAGCAAACATGGTCATCCATACCTGCAGTGATGAATCCCTCAGGTTGACGCATATAAATTCGCTCCTCCAACTCACCATGCAAGAATGCATTTTTTACATCTAACTCCTCTAGCTCTAAGTCATGAAGAGCCACCATAGCTAATAAGCCCCTAATAGAGCTGTGTTTTACCATTGGAGAAAATACTTCATTGCAGTTTGTCCCCTCCCTTTGTGTGAAACCTTTAGCTACTAACCTTGCCTTGTTTCAAGGTGCTTCAACCCTTGGATTTCCCTTTTTCCTCTTGAAAACCCACTTGCAGCCTACTACCTAATGTCCTTTCGGCAATGGAACAAGCTTCCATGTCTGATTCTTGTAAAGAGACTCAATCTCTTCACCCATAGCACCAATCCGTTGATCAGCATCCGAGCTAGAATAGCTTCTTTATAGTTATTAGGCTCCTGCACATCAATTGTTTCTGCAACTGACAATGCAAATTATACAAGGTTTGCATAACCAACAAGAATTGGCTCAGCAACATTCGCATACTTAGCTGGTACTTTCGTTTGCCTCTTTGATCTACCTGTGGCAATATTATACATTTGCTGTTGTTGTACAGGTGCGTCATAAACAACAAGATTTTGCACCTCCTCTACAACTGTATTACAAGGCTGAGCCTGTGGAATATCAATCTCAAGCTCAATTTGTTCTCTAACACCACGGTCTGTTTCTACTATTGTCTTCTCATTTTGACCATCCAGTGCAACAGATTCATTAAATTTTACATCCCTGCTAAGAATCATACCTGGAGACTTGGTATCTGTACACCACAGTTTATAACCCTTTACTCCAGATGCGTATCTTAGAAATATGCATTTCTTTGCCCTCGGCTCAAGTTTACCATCCCTCACATGAGCATATGCAGGACAACCAAACACACTTAAATTAGAGTATTCAGCAGAAGAACCAGACCATACCTCAAAAGGAGTATTCAACTCAATAGCTGTCGGTGGAGACCTGTTAACCAAATAGCCAGCTGTATTGGTAGCTTCAGCCTAAAAGCTTTTGCTCACACCTGAATATGTGAGCATGCTTTGTGCCCTGTCACAAGGCATCCTGTTCATACATTCTGCAACTCCATTATGCAGTGGTGTTCCTGCACAAGTGCGGTGCCTCACTATTCCCTCTTTGTTGCAGAAATCGTTGAACACACTATTGCAAAATTCCAACCCATTGTCAGTACGAAGACGCTTAACTTTTCCTTCTGTCTGTCTTTCTACCATTGTCTTTCACTTAACAAAATTTGGAAACACTTCATCTTTTTTCTTCAGAAAATACACCCACACCATCCTAGAACAATCATCAATCAAAGTCATAAAATACCTGGTACCATTCTTAGAAGGAACTCTATTCGGACCCCACAAGTCAGGATGTATCTAATCTAACTTGTCCTTGGTCTTGTATTCTGCCTTCTTGCTGAATTTTACCCTAGATTGTTTACCAAACACACAGTTTTCACAAAATCCTAGTGCTTCATTTTTAAACCCATCCAGCAAGTTTTGCTTCTTCAACACAGATAACCATTTGTCACTCATGTAACCAATACGTAAATGGCATAACTGAGACTTACTAAGATGACTGCTCCCTGACACAACAGCAGCTTCCCTTGAAGCCACACTATCTTGAAAAAAAATACAGTTTAGATTCTAATTTTCCTTTCACAAGCTCCTTGGAGCTTTTGCACACTTTTGGGATCCCATTTTCAGAATGAAACTTGTATCCTTGATCATCCAATGTTGAAAGAGAAATTAAATTCCTCTTCATCTAGGGAACATGCCAACACTCAATGCTTCTAACAACTCCATCGAACATTCTTAACTTGATGTGACCAATTCCTTCCACTGATAATGAATTGTCATTGCCCAAGAAGACAGTCCCACTCATATGTTTGTATGTAGCAAACCAATGCCTGTGAGGACACATGTGAAATGTTGTACCAAAATCAAGAACCCATGAATTTTGTCCATGAATAGAACACACAGACGAAACCTCTTCTGCTCTATCAGTGTCATCAGAATTAATGCAAATGTCGATAATATTCGGAGAACTCTCATCTTTCTGCTTCCCCTTATTCTTCAACATTGGACAATCATATCTCAAGTCACCCTTCTCTCCACACTTATAACAGAATCTATTCTTGGCTCTAGACTTCGACCGAGCCTTAAATTTCTTAGAGAAATCCTTATACTGTATTCTTTCCCTACTCACCAAACTCTCACCTTCTATTCTGTTATCTGGAAAGCTTTTTGTGAGCTTCTTTGATTTCAGCGAAGTACTGACATCATCCAGCATAACACTTTCTTTCCCATACAACTGTGCATCAACAAAGTTCTCATAACATGGTGGTAATCATTATAACACAATCAAGGCTTGATCCTCATCATCAATAATTATGTCTATATTTTTCAAATCCATAATTATCGAATTAAACTCATCAAGGTGATTTCTAATAGGTGTACCTTCTTGCATATGGAGAGTATACAGCTTTTTCTTCAGATAGAGTCGATTTTTGGGTTAAGCACCTTTTGTATACCTCGAGTTTTCCTGTTGTCCCGATCGTATACCCCAGAGTTTCTGTGTCCTTTTTATGTACCTCGAGTTTCAATTTCTGTCCCTTTTGTTGACCTCGGGCAGCCCGGACGATGACATGGCCCTCTACTGGGGCCCACTTGGCACGTGTCGCAATTCCATTGGCACCAAATGGATATTATTGTGGGTCCCACCTTATTTCTCAAATATTCTAGTTTGTGGGTCCCACACAAAATTCCATATGACATCAATGGCGTTATGCCACGTGTCAAGTGGACCCGGGCAGATGGCCATGTCATCGTCTGAACTGCCCGAGGTACACAAAAGGGACATAAATTGAAACTCGAGGTACATAAAAGGGACACAGAAACTCCAGAGTATACGATTGGGACAAAAGGAAAACTCGAGGTATGTAAAAGGTGTTTAACCCGTCGATTTGTCAACGATTTTACAGAATACTTGTCCTCTAATTTCTTCTATGTTTCTTTCGCAGATACTGATGACTCAATCTCGCGAAGCACACGATTGGTGACAGAAATGAAAATCATACCGAAAGCCCTTTCCTTTTGATCTTCCTCCGCCGTTTCTGTTGTACCTTCATGAAAATTCTCATTAACTGCCTTCCACAATCCTTGCAATACCAGAGAAGATCTCATTCTAATCTTTCAAAGACTAAAACTAGATCCTCCATCAAACTTCTCTTTCTCATATTTTGCTCTAGAAGATGTTGAATTCGTCATCTTCAAAACGTAGATTGTGAACCCAATAAAAAAACCCCTGAGCTCCGCTACCAATAGTAAAGAGATCATGGTTACTTCTCACAATCAACCAAGCACTCAACGAGAAAGAAAAGAAAAAGACACAAGGATTTAACGAGGTTCGGCCAGTGATGCCTACGTCCTCAGATAAGAATAGAGAGGGTTTTTACACTATGATGAATGACAGTACAATACAAAACCTGTTTACAATCTCCGTATGTAAACCTGCACTTCCAGCAACTTAACAGTTGGGCCATAACTAATAACAAGTCCACAAATCCAAACCATAAACTAGATCCACTAGAATTCAAGACAACAAAAACAACAACTACTATACCCAATAAATTTTACACGACACCAAGCCCGCCCTAATTTTACCTTTACAATTTGTACCGAAGGATACTGGAATTTAGGTGGGGTGAGGGAGAAATACGAAGTAGAAATCTTCTGCATACTCTCAAATGCAGAGTATATCAGAAGCTGGAAAGGTGTCAGAAGACAGTTCAAGAATCTAGCCCATTGCGAATAATTGCTTGATACAAGTTTCTGTCCTACTTTTCAGTAACTTGTATACTGCAGACTTAGGCATGTTTAAGCTATTCTTGCTGTGCTATTCATGCTCTTTTTGTATCATATTCTTGTATCTCCCTTTACATGAATAAAACCTCCTGCATGTCTATCTCTATTTGCCAACGAAGACAACAATATATACTTTTTTTATGCTAGGTGACAAATTTATTGATAACAAGTTCAGTGCAAGGCATTAAATCAATGGCTGCAAGTGATGTACTTGACTTACAAGAGCACTATAATGGAAACATACTTCTGGGAAATATCACCAGTGTACATAAACTCTAATTCACTTACAAAAATCCTACGCTGCAGACGCAAGCAAATTGCTGCACTTATATGGAAAGGAAGGTAGTAGTGCCTTGATCCACCGAGAAGCTCTAGCGAGGGAAAGATCAAAGAGACAGCCCCATTATGGTTTTTTATTGCAATAAATCAAATCATTCCTTGCAAGCCAGAATGACCATTTCAATGCTAAACCAACAATTATCCATGAAGATTGGTTTGACGTGCAATCAGATGAACTATCCTTCATGGAGCCAGAGGAAGTCCATACAACTCCCCAATAGTGGCACACTCTTTGCCATAGCATCCATATCTTATGACAATGCAAGAAAAGGTGAGAACATATTGTTAATGATCAACACCAAACTAAATTAAATCTAGGTAGTTATTATCTAGATTTGATCTTGGTTGTTTTTATTATCTAGTCACAGATTAAGATTTAGTTGTCTAGATTATATCTAGTTTGATATGATCTAGATTTGATCTTGATTGTTAAATATCTACTTGATTTGGTAGTTTCCTAATTTCTAGGTTAGCATGTTAATTTTGTAGCCTATATAAAGGCCCTACTTTCTAATGAAAAAGCATCCCAAGCTTTTGTTAGTAATATGCCCAAAAGCCAATCAATGGATGATCGTATATAGTCGTGTATATACAAGGTTATTCCAATAAATATGATTATGAGATAATCGCTTGCACATATTTATAACCCTAGAGTATATATTTGATATATTCTTAAATGTCCCTAGTCGATTATTATTATGGATGGATTATAATAATAAATTAAGACTAGCGTATGTTGAGAATTTATATGTGATATGAATTCTACATACGGGTACAAGTTGGAGAACTTGTGGACTGGACCGACCCACATAAAAATGCTACATGGAGCGTTATATGTTTGTCGATAGCGATTCTTATATGTATTGTCCTTAGACCTGAGATCGTCAAGGTTCCCAACATGTGAGTCATATACTTTGATATTATTCCTAGCCATCCGTAACTGGGTGGACTTAAGGGTAATCATTGGGTATATGATAAGTGTGTAGTGGGTTTTGTATGATCCAGAGGGGATTCGTCCAACCCATATAACGGGTATATTATCGGATGGTTTCTTGATAGAGTTGAACTGTAAATTCACGGCCGTACTCGAATTATGATATGGTGATATCATTGGTATCCGTTTTACACAGTTAACTCGAGGATAAAGAAACCGAGATTAAACATATACGAGATTGACATATTCCATGTCTCGGTTTAATCTTGATAATGGGACGAAGGGACGATGACATGTTTCGAGGCATTTAGAATCAATATTGATCTTGTCGTTCGGGTAGCAATGATGAGTTGCTAGACGCCGCTCTTTGCTTATAATTGTAAAATGAGATTTTACAATTATTGCCGAATCTTACAAGTGCCTACAGGGTCACACTCATAGAACCATTGATTGGACCGGTTTGTGGTTGGACTGTGGTCGGACCTTGGTTAGACCAGAGTCGTTTTGGGCTGGTTGGTTCACTAATTGTCAGCATTATTGAGCGACTTTAGGTGCTGTGTATGTTGATAAGGTTTAGTGGAGACATTATTATGTATAGACATAATTGTGGTGGGTAATGGGCCAATGTATTGGCCATGACCTCCACTATCTCCATTAGCTTTTGATGTGTGGATTGGAGTGATCCGATTACTTCCTCTCCTTCATGCCATTCACTGGTTTTTGTTCTTGAGAGTGTTCTTGAGAGCTTGAAAGAGCATACACACATCACCTTCTTTGAGAAAGAAGAGAAACACCACAAACTCATCCTCCCAGAAATCTGTTGCTAGCACACCAGTTCGGGAGAGCTTGAAGTTGGAGATCGTGTGACGATTCCGGCTTGATCACGGTTCGTGTGGATACCGTAGAGGGGCGAGATACCTTGTCTTACTCTTGCTGATTCCGGCACTTCAGTTTTGTGGAAGATCCTAACCGTGTAAGGTACGAAAAATTATTATTCGATTTATATGCTTCACATGTGTTCCTATATTGTTTCCGGAAATTCCGCTGCATGTTTTTCTTGTATATGAGTGTCATATAGCATACCGGAAACTTACAGTGGTAGCGGAGCCTTCTTGTGAAGCTCTAAACCGTATAAGTGATGCATATGTGATATGATCATCTTAGTATGTGTTGTTTTCATTTTGTGTATGTGATATGCTAAATGATTTTGAACATGTTGATGTTGTGTTTTGTCAAATGAGTTTTGAAAAACAAGCACTT